>JALHCA010000328.1:0-46981 GCA_024340505.1 Tolypocladium nubicola
GGGGGGGGGGGAGGGGGCCGAGGGAGCCGAGAATTGAGAGAAGAGACGCCTTACGCATTCATCAAAGAGCGAGAGGCACGCCGCGTTTTGGGTTTCGGGTTTCTGGGGAAGCCAGGCCCAGGCCTGCGTTCCAGTTGGCAGCCCAATCCGGCCAGCGGCACGACAGCTGTCCAAGGCGAGGGCGAGAAGGGGCCAGCAAAGGTCCAGTGAACACACGGCTGTCAAAGGGCTGCTCGCAACGCGGGCGGGAGACTGGGACCGGACCGAGGGGACAAAGGGAAAGAAAGGCAGCAGGCTATCATGGCAAAGAGGAAGAATGCGGTCCACGGTCGTCGAGGCTCGACGGGCTGGGGTAGCTATTAAAGGCAGCCGCTCACACTGCTTCGTATGTACGCACCCAAAGCCCCAGGGCGCCTCCACCCGGACAGGGACAGGGGTGGGACAGCAGTTGCAGCGCTCCAGTGCTCCACGGACAGCTCGACAGGGGGGTCGAGGACAGCGGCATATCGGAATCAGTGGGATGGGATGGCGAGAACGTTCAGTGCTAGCCGGGCCGCGCTGGCTAGAGGTTGCTGGACGAGGGCAGCCAAAGTCAATTGAGCCGTTTGACGGATGCCGGCCTGCTGCACACAAACACGGACGATGGGCGAGGAGAGGAGAGGAGCGAGGCCGTCTGCCATCAGCCCATGGCTCTCGCGACATCGTCATCGCCCTCCATCCTGTCTGGGCGCGCACCCGCCAAGCGGCCAATCGCCAGGCTGGCCGCTGGTGGTTTTCAGCCTGGGCAGGCACTGCAGCCCCCCCAAGCCGAGAGCCTGAAACGAGCCTGGGCCAACCAAGCCAATCAAGCCCGCCATCGTGGGCGGCAGAGGGCCTGAGGCCGCGATGCGTGACGTGCGGCGCGAGACTCTGCCCTGGGTTGATGAGTCGTGCCAGGCTGCTGCGCGTTTGGACCCTGAACTCTGCGCCGGCCGTTCGCGAGCTGCGAAACGGCGACGACGATGACACTGCTCGACGAGCCTGGCGTTTCCAGCGGTGCTACTGTACGCGTGCCAAGCCGACGACGCCGCCGGGTCAACTCTGATGGGCCAGCCCGCGCGCTCTTCACCCTCCTCGCTTGGAATAGAATCCCGCCGTCGTACTCGGTGCATTCGTCTTCGGCTTGGCACCAGCGTGGCTCGGCTCGCGTTGGCTGGATCCACGGATCCCCTTCTTGACATCACTCTAATGCTGGGGGACATTCGGGGGCGCAGGCGCGCGTGGTGGCAGCGTATCGCCCTAGCGCCCGGCCAGAAGCCACGAGTCCTACCTTATACGAGCCAAGGCTTCGCAGTCCTGGGTAGATACTCACCCCAGCAAGCCCAGATACCAGATACGAGCGCGCAGGTGCCGCTGCAGTGGGAGGCACGCGCTGGCCAGCGAGGCGGCGATGCCGCATAGTTGGCGCGGCTGTCCCGGCCGTCCCCCCGGACCAGCATGAATGCGACGCGGCTGATCTGAGGCCCGTTTCAATCGACGCTGCATCCGTCGATGGCGGCGGCCCCAGATGCTCTAAGCTCGCACGATGACGTCTTGCGCTCGGAATATCCGTTGCGCCGCCGTCCGACGGCATGGATGGATGCATCGTGCGTGTCCAGCGTCTTCATCAGTGAGGACGTCAGGACAGGGAACGGGCGCCCTGTGGCCATTGCCTTCCGGCGTGCGCCAGCAGCCAGGGCAGGGCCTGGAATCGCCGTCAGAGTTGAGCCGAGGATGGCCCAGATCAAGGCATTTGCCTCGCGACGAGAGCGTTCCGTCCTCCGAGCTCGACGGAGCTACGAGTTCTACGACGTTTATTTTTTTATTTCTTGCCTTTTATTTTTCAATTTATTTAATGTTTCGTATCCCCCAAAGACGACGCTGTTCCTCTGTCCCCTGCATACCCTGAATACGCACCCAACCTCAACCCGGTGGGCGCCCTGTCTGCTCCGTTCCGCCTCCGGGTCCGTTCCGAAGCAGCCCCGAATATAACCCGCCAGCCGCCAACGTTATCGCGTGGTGGTGGGGATCGCGGGAGAAACGTCCCTCTCCTCAACAGAGTCAGCAGCCTCAACCACCGAGACGCCGTCCGTTCGCCCGCACCCGCAGCAATGGCCGCCAACATCCAGGACTCGTGGCTGTCGCGCCACTACATCGACTACGTCTACATCCCCGGCGCCCTGCTCGTCTTCGGCACCTTCATCGTCAAGCGGGACTGGGTGCCGTACTCGGTCCTGCTCGCGCTGACCCTCGGCGCCTACAACTTCTGGAACTTCCGTGAGTGCATGCCCATCGGCTCGGCTGGTTCCAGCGAGCGACGCCGGCTACGGGGCAGTCGATTGACCTGCGCGCGCGCGATGCAGAGATTAAAAAGGTCCTCAAGCCCGACGTCTTCCAGGAGTTTGAGCTCCAGGAGAAGACGGTCATCTCCCACAATGTCGCCATGTGAGTCTGCCAGCGCCCTGTTGCTCCGCGGCGCCGACGAGAACGCCGTCTGACACTCCCCCCTCAGCTACCGCTTCAAGCTCCCGTCCTCGCAGTCCATCCTCGGCCTCCCCATCGGCCAGCACATCTCCATCGGCGCGCCCCTCGCCCAGCCCGACGGCAGCACCAAGGAGATCGTACGATCCTACACCCCCATATCCGGTGACCACCAGCCCGGCTACTTCGACCTCCTCATCAAGTCCTACCCCCAGGGCAACATCTCTAGGCACATGGCCTCCCTCATCGTCGGCCAGACCATCCGCGTCCGCGGCCCCAAGGGCGCCTTCGTCTACACCCCCAACATGGTGCGCCACTTTGGCATGATCGCTGGTGGCACCGGCATCACCCCGATGCTGCAGATAATCCGCGCCATCGTCCGCGGCCGCGCCGCCGGCGACCGCACCGAGGTCGACCTCATCTTCGCCAACGTCACCCCCCAGGACATCCTGCTCCGCGAGGACCTCGATGCCCTGGCCAAGGAGGACAGCGGCATCCGCGTGCACTACGTCCTGGACAAGCCACCCGAGGGCTGGACCGGCGGCGTCGGCTATGTTACTGCTGACATGATCACCGTACGACCGACATCCGAACTCCTGACGTCTCGTTCTTCTCAGCTGACAATCTGCTAGAAATGGTTCCCCAAGCCCGCCGACGACGTCAAGGTCCTGCTCTGTGGTCCTCCCCCCATGGTCAGTGGCCTGAAGAAGGCCGCAGAGAGCCTGGGCTACAAGAAGGCCCGCCCCGTCAGCAAGCTAGAGGACCAGGTCTTCGCTTTCTAATCATCCCCCGCCGTTCAACAGTCTTTGTACGCCAACGAGTGCGCGGGCACGGAACATGGCCACCACTCCTGTTGTCATAGAGCATCCCTTTGTGTAGCGGGATTTCAGGGAGAGACAGGAGCATGATAGACGAGAGGGGTGTGTGCGGCTTGCCTGGCGATGTGCAGCGTGAGAGGCAGGTTGAGGGGGGGGGAGATGCATCGTCCGAGCTCATCGGTATCACAAAGTCAGCTTGCAACGGTGCTCGTGTCCTGAGACGGCTCTGGGTCCTCTATATATACGTGGATAGGCAAGCTTGCATTGGCAAATATCAAAATGTAATCTCGGATGTTGCCTCTGGTGTCAAACGATAATCGCTGTCCATTCCCCATCCTGTTGTGCCTGCCTGTCTTGCCATTCTACCTAAACATACTATACAAATAGACCCTGAGGATCTTGAAAGATGGCATCCATTCGGGTGCGCGTCTCCCAGTCAAGGAATTACTCGTCGTCCTCCTCGCCCGCATCTGACAGGCTGTCGTCTGCTGCCGCCGCAGGGCTGGCCTCGTCTCCATCTCCTGCTGGGCTGGGCTTCCCGGCCCCGGCTGTTTCTTCCTCTTCTTCCCCTTCCTCTTCTTCGTCGTCACTCTCCAACACCCGTCCCCGTCGTGCTCTCTTGTGCAGCTGTCGAGGAGCAGCATCTGCTTCATCCTCGTCCCCGCCCTCATCATCCCCCTGGTCCTCGTCGTCAACGTCCATCTTGTCTCCTGTGCCCTCGTTCTCATCCTCAACCTCCGAATGAGGCGACTCGTTTCTCTGAATCTTTTTCTCGGCCCGTTCCAGGGCGTCATCGTCCTCGTCCTCGTCACTGTCTACCACGATTTCGGCTGACTTGTACTTGGACGACTCTTTCTTGGTGAGGCGGCGTCGCTTCTTGGTGTGCGTCTCTCCCTGGGAGTCGTCATCGCCATCGTCGTGCTCGCCCTTCTTCTTCTTCTTTGACACCTTCTTCGCCTTGCCATCGCCGGTCGCGTGTGAGGCAGGCTTACGCTTGCGTTTCACCTTCTCACCCGTCTCCTCGTCCATCGTCAACTCGGCGTCCAAGCGAGCACGCTCCTCCTCGGCCCGTTGCTCCGCCATCCGCTTGTCCTCTGCGGCAATCTCCTCTCGATCTTTCTTGATCTTTTCTTGTCGCTCGCGCTCCTTGGCCAACACTTCTTCGCGCTCAGCCTCGCGGCGTTTCATTTCGGCTTCCCGCTGCTCTCGGGCGGCCTGGATCTTCTCCTTGTTCTTCTCCTCCCACTCCTTTTGCTTTCCAATGGCTCTCTCGAGTTGCTTGCGGAGTGTGTTGCGTGCCATGTTAGCACGCTGCTCCACGTCATGCTTGGGGTAGGGAGTCTGGGGAAGGGCGGCGATCTTATCGAGCGACTCGATCGCTGCCTCAAGTCCTTCTGCAGCCTTTTCGAGCTGCTCTGAGCTTCGCCTGTTCTCCGGTAGACCTTGGATGGTGGTGACCAGTTGAATCTGCACAAAGGCTACATTGAACTTGTAGTGCACCTGGTCCGGCGCGACCTCCAGAGCCTGAGCATTATTGTCAGCAAATCTGCACATCGCAGACGCACGGGGTGGGACCTACCTTCTCAGCACACTCCAAAGCCTTGGCATAGGCGTCTATGTCGCGCTCTGTACGTCCTCTGTTCAACCAGGTTCGCCCCAGACAGGATAAAATGGCCGGGTCGTTAGCCTTGCCGTCCTTAGAGAGCGCAACCTCGTAATGCTCGATCGCCTTTGCGTATTGCTTCAGCTCGGAGTATATATGACCCAGGTTGACGAACAGATGGGAGTCCTTGATCGTTTCCCGAACCTGGTTGAAGATGGGCAGGGCTGCCTTGTAGTCCTTCTTGTCCTCGACCAAGGCAATGGCAATGCCCTGCGCCGCGTAGGCATTTTTCGGATCCAGGGACAGCGCCTTCTCGAAAAACTCCACGGCTTTGCAGTATATCGCACTCCGCTTCTGCTTCTCTTGGTCCGTCTCTCGTCGCATTTCCCTTGCCTGCAGGAGGTACAGATTCCCCATGCCAACTAGGGCATATCTGTCATGCTTGTCGTAATTTTGCAGCGTGTGCTTGTAGTGGCGGAACTCGTGATCCTCGCCGATATTGGCAGGTCGTTTCCTGGAGTGAACCTTGCCGAGATACCAGCCGTACAAGGCCCGAACCTCCAGATCGCTCGTGTTTTCCTGGTACAGCTTGGCGACAGCATCGGGGCCCTCCTTGTTCGGATTCTTCCTCAGCTTAATGTACGCGAGTCTCGTGCGGGCATCAGTGTAATCGTCATGCCGAGCAAGCAAGCCCTCGTACACCTCTACGGCCTTGTCGGTCAAACCTCTGGCCTCGTAGCTTCGCCCCAGGTTGAAGCTGATGGTGGACACAAGCGCATCCGTATCCATCTCTGGGTCCTTCTCGCCAATCCTCATGCACGCGCCCAACGCGGCCTCGAACATGTCGCTGGCCAGTTCGTGCTTTTCGGCTTGAGAGTGAAAGCAGCCGGTATTGTTCAGAAGCTGCGGTGGCAGAAGCTTTCTTATCGCCGCCTGGGCCTCGGCTTCGTCGGCGGTATCCTTGGGCCGTTCCGAGGGAGGAATCTGGTCCAACTCAAGCTGCTCCACCTGCTGCAGACACTGCAGGGCCTTTTCCGGATTATCGGTCTCGTACAGGCGAGCCAAATTCAGCAGAACCGATGAGTCGGGAGCAAGAGCCTTCTTCGGGTCCTTCCAAGCACTGCGGACTCCTTCCAGCAGAGCAATAGCCTTCTTCATTTCAGAGGACTTGTCCTCCTTGCTATCACTCTTCTGGCTGGCGAAGATTTCTTCCGCATAAAGAGTTCCCAGGAGAATCATGGCCTCGTGGTTCTTGGATTGCTGGATCATCTTCTCGAGCCGCAGCTTAGCTTCGCCGAGGTCATTCTTCATGACAGACAGCTGGGCCACACCGAACTTGGCGGGCAGGTATCCGGTGTCCGCTCCTCCGCGCGCGTCATCGGCACGGCGATAGTAGTCGCTAGCTTTCTCGGTGTCGCCGTTGTAGTGCGCCTTTCTTGCGAGTAGATACCAGCCATCACTAGCGATGGCGTTGACGTCCGTGTACTGGATTGCCTTGTGGGCCAGCTTTTCTGCGTTGTCCCAAGCCTTGCGCGAGAGGAAGTAGCTGGAGAAGGTGGAGCAGGTGAGGGGGAGTTCCTTGTCGAGCTTGAAAGACTTTTGAGTGTACTCGGTCATGGCCCTCTTGTAAAGCATTAGGAAGTCGTCGCTGTTGACGGGTACATGGCCGCTAGCGTCGAGATAGAAGAGGCCCAAGAGGATGTTGGCCACTGTCGAGTCAGGATTGATCTCCAGGGATCGCTCCCAGGCAGCCTTGGCATCCTGCTTAAATCCCAGCTGCCAAAAGCAACAGCCGATGCCGATCCGCGGGTCTGGGTCGACCAGATCGGGCATTTTCTGAAGCACATCCTGGTATGCAGTCAGAGCATCTGGATACTTGTGCATGGAGAAGAAGGCTCGAGCCTTGCCCATGAGGGCCAGCATGTTCTTCCCTTGCGAGACTCGGAGCGCGTCGTCGAAAGACTTGACGGCCGTCTTGAGGAGTTCGTGCTTTTCCGTTCCGATGCCGCCTGCGGTCTTGGCCGGCGCTTGCAGGGAGGCTCTCAAGAGAAGCAAGACACCTCGCGCGAGAAAGATGGGCGGGAACGACGGGTTAAGTCGCGCAGCGTCGTTGAGCGAGGATGTGGCCAGCTGGAGGTAGTACTCTTTCGTCTTGGCCTCGGACACCCGTATGCCCTCTGGCGCAACTCGAGGCGCTTCTCTGCTCTTCCACAGATACATCCAGCACAAGCAGCATATCATGCTCACTTTGTCGCGCGGGTTGCTGCTGTTGCTGATGGAGCTGCTCCCTCGAAGGAGCATCTCGATGGCATGGTCGATCTTGCGCTGCTTGGCGTATGCAAGGGCAACAGTCATCCAATACGTCTTGGCCGCATGTTCGTTTTCGAAAAGAGTACAGAGCTCTGTAGGGTCGTCCAAGAGGTCTTCGAGGTCGATCTCGACAGCCTCGTCTTCTTGGTCGCCTTGTACGGGGATGTCGATGGCGGACGGGATGTCGGAGAAGCGGGTGCTGACGGGCGCGGCGACCTTGTCACCGTTCGTGACACTATTTGCCGTTCCGTTGGCGGTTCCGTTCGTGACGGTCGCCATGGCTGGCTAGGAGCGACTCGAGACTCGGGACGGAGGATGATGGACGGGGGAGGGGGAGGAGACGCGTGTCGGAGCAGCTATCGGTGCGTCTCGGCAGAGAGTGACGAGGAGGTCATCGGCCGATTTAGCTGTCGGGAGTCATAACCGGAGGGCGGCAGCTGAGGTCAGGATGGGCGATGGTCGAAGGAGGAAGAGCAGGCCATTGATCGCAGCTTCACGCGCGATGCCAATGCGACTGTGTTGGAAATTCATGGTCCTTGCGAAAGAATCATGGTGGTCCGTGCACGGCATCCCCACCCACCCGTTGGGCCATTGGTGCCATTCGCTTCGCCTATTCAGCCTCCTTCCAACCGCTGCCATCATCGTCTCCCATTCATCACCCCCCATTCATATATAACCTCGTCGCTGCGATCGTTGAGCCATCCACGGTCTACTATGGCAACTATGGCATCAGGCTCTGCACCCTCTGCATTGCATTTGCATCGTGACCACCTTAGGGTCGAGCCTGCATTGGCTCACACCTCCAGGAAGTCCTGGCCGGCCAGAGGTTATTGCTCCAAGAGGCGGAAAACCAACATTGAATGTGGGCACTTTTTTCTATGACCTCAGAAACTGGTTTATGCCGCTATCCTCATTGCTATGGATTTTATGTGCGGTGAATCAGATAGCTCTTGTGCACGTGCAGAGCCAGCCTTCGAGCGATGGGCCGACCTAGTTGCCGGGTGACAACACTTCGTCACTCTGCCACCAGACCTCGTGTATGTATTTTGCTGTAGGGCCTCACGAGTTTCTTTGCCTTCACGCTGTGCTTTCTGAAATCCCTCCCCCTTTCCATCCGCTCAATCCCCGTCGTCTGCTCGCTCGCGCCTTGCCTCACCGATCGTCCACCGCTCCGCAGACTCGTGTTTGCGGCAGCCAACATGGAGGCATTGGATTACAGCGTTCTCCCGGGTTTCACACGAAACGCCTGGGGTTCGATGCCCATCCGTCGAGGGCTCGGCCGTTGCCTTGGATGGCACTGCCTCACCGCGGCAGAGAAATCCGGCATCATTCTCAGCATCGTCGTCGTATCAGGCGTGTTACTGCTGGCCTACATGTACTACTTGGGCAGGGCGACGATAACTCGACGAGAACGCACCTCAGTCCGGCTTCCTGGAGGGAGACGTGTCGAGACCCGTCGCGTTCAACCACCCAATACTGCCATTGCGCCGCTTCCCATTGTGCAGCAGTGGCCCGGTTACCCAGCTCAGGTCTTCTATCAGCCTGCTATATTCAGTGTCGACGAGGCGCATCGCGCAAGGGCGCGGCCATACATCCGCCCATACCATCAACACACGCCGCCAGCGATAATGTATCCCCTACCGCCGATTCAGCATTATCCCGTGCCAATAACTCAACACTCTCCCACGGGGCCTGTTCGACAGCAATACGGTCACTGGGAAGCCCTCCTTTCGGGGGCAGCACGGTCGGAAAATGATATACAGACGCCTCAGGCGTCGCTGAGATCGCCTCCCGGGAGCCTTAGACGTCCCAGGCAGCCAACCTTGCTCCAACGCTTGGGTCGGGCACTTCGAATGCCCGTCGGCAGAGCCTCAACAATTGCCAGCACGTCTGTCCCCGGAACGCCTAGTCGCACTGTATCCCGCGAGAGTGCGGACAGAAGACGGGCTGCCCGTCAAGATGAGGAAACAGTGGGATCAGACGGTGAGGCGGGCAATGATGAAGGGGGTCGCCAACGTCAATCACCTAGAGGAAGAGGGGGGGGGCTCTGTTGCTGCAGAGGAAGACGAGACACGTTCTCTGCAAACCAACGTCGCAACAGTTCACAGCGACGACTTTCAGATCGTGAACCCGCCTTCACCACCTCTCCAGCAGCTAGGTTGATAAGACCCAACTCCCCAACATCAACAATATGCTGATGTCTCAACGCTTGATAGAGCCAGACGACGACAGCGATGTGGACATGGCTGAACTGTGTGCCAGCCACTGGATTCCTTCAGAATCATCCGTTCAGAAAGGAGTGCAGCCTCCAGGTCGGCGTCGCGAAGCGGTTCACGACGTTGTCAGGCCAAAGCCGCGAAGCCAGGAAGAGAGTCGACCAAGTCGAGAGGCACTGAGGCTGAGAGGTCTTATGGCAGGTGAATAGTCGCGGGTCGATACACGTCTCTGTATAATGAGCATAAAGACATAAGGGATGTCTTGGAATTGTTTCGCGCATAGAGAAGCAGAAGTGAATGACTCTCGGTGCCTATACGCTCTTCCATCCTTTAATTATACAATGCAGGAAGAGATTCCCTGGGAGGAATACCGTTTCCACTCCGTCGTGCAAGTACAACTATCTTCACACATTTACAAAAGATGAGCATTGGAGTACTTGTACCACATGTATTGCACGACGGCGGGAGGCCAAATTCTAGATACTTCAGAGAACTAAGGGCTCTTCCAGTGACCGTAATAGCGTGGGACTTAGGTACCTAGACAATGGAGCGGGCGGTGGGTAGGTACCTGGTATGTACAAGTAGTCCGTAACAGCCCTTCATGAGGTTCCAAGGGGCTACTTGGGTGAGCAGCGGCCTACACTTGTCGCTGGAGGCAGCGGGCTGAAGCAGGAGGGGTGAGGCGTGTGGTCCGTGCACCCAGTATCGTCATCATCTCAGCTCCCCCTGCCTGCCTGCTGTATTCCAGATCCGGAGCTTACAACCACCACCACCACCATCAGTAGCGGCACTCGTACTCGTGGTACGTACGACGACTCCGGGCCACATCCGTCTCCATCCTGTATGCCCCCCGGAATCCGCTTGACGACCCATCCGGCCTGCTTTTGTTGTCAGATACTGGCAACGGGCCCCGAGGCAGCGCGCGCAACTTGACCTCGCCCAGCTCGGCTTCGCACCGCGGCACTGCGCCATTACCCTGTCCGCCTCCCCCGCGACAGCCGGCAGCGGGCATCTCCAACCAGCACCTCGCAGCTCACGGCCTCGCACATCGCCTGCCGCCTCTCCAGCGCAACGCGCCAGCCCTTTGATTCGAGCCGCGCGATCTCGTCCGCCTCATCGGCCCGCCAGCGCAGTCCGTCCACGAATCGGGCACCATGTGGAACGACGAGGACAACAATCCCTACGGGACCAGCTTTGACCGTCGTGATTCGCAAACTTCGTCGTCGGCGAACCCGACGTCGCCCACCTCTCGCGATTGTAAGTACGGCCCGGGCTGCGCTTGCTTCTGGAGCTACTGGAGCAATCATGCGGACGAGTTTCGTTGCGTCATTGAAGACAGTGCTGATGGCGGACCGCAGACCGATCTTTCGAGTCGCCGCATACCCCTACCTCGGGCAGTGAGGATGAGCAGCCTGCATTCGGCCACAGCGCCGTTCATGAAGACATCGCACAGGGAGTTCTACCGACGGAAGATGCCGCCCCGAGACGCAAGCCAGGCGGATACAACAGTCGCATCGAGCAGATCCTCTACGAGAACCCAGACCTGCAGATCATGATCACCGACGCCGGCAAGAGCTTGGAGAGTGGCGGAAGATATATTGTCTACACTATTCGGACCGGGGTAAGGCCCTTTGCAGCACGGCATGAGATTCTGTGCTGACTTTGCTGTGCCAGGACCTGGAAGTGCGACGCCGATACTCCGAATTCGCATCCCTGAGAGACGCCCTCACCCGCCTACACCCCACGCTGATCATCCCCCCGATCCCGGAGAAGCACACCATGGCAGATTACGCCGCCAAACCTACCAGCGCCAAACAAGATCAGCAAATCATAGACTTGCGAAAACGGATGCTGGCCGTCTTCTTGAACCGGTGTCGTCGGATGGAAACGGTCAGGAACGATGGTGTTTGGTTGAGGTTCCTAGACCCCAATGCCAGCTGGGTGCGTCCATCCCCATCACTTCACCAACCTCTGAGGTTGAGTACCCCTGATACTAACTTGGCTATAGAGCGAGGTCCTGCACTCCCACCCCGTTGCATCTATCCCCAAGTCGGTACTCAAGGCGCCGCCTCTGGATACGGCGAATCCTACCCCTGCTCACAACTATCTCCCCGTCCCCGCAACCTCGGCGAAACTCAAGACCACAGCCGGGGCGAACCATGACATCAGCTCTGCGGCCATTCAGTCCGGGACCCATGTCATCGGGCGCTTCCCGCCAGACACCGGCAACCAGACCGAGCAGGATCTTGACCCGTACTTCATTGCCTATGAGGCGTCGATCAAGGAGTTGGAGCAGCTTCTGATGGGACCAATGGAAAAGGTCAATCGTCGAACTCTCAGCCATTTGTCCTCCCTGGCCGCAGATCTGTGTGAGCTGGGCTCGCGGTACAATGCATTTGCCTTGTCAGAGCAGGCGCCCTCGCTTGGTCCGGCCATCGAGCGGGTTGGCCAGGCCGCGGATCTGTCATACATCGCGACTGAGGAGTTGTCGGGGTCGTTGGGTGCTAGTTTTGCCGAACCCATGCGCGAAAATGCTCAGTTCGCTGGGGTCGTTAGAAGCGTGCTGCGGTACAGGGTTCTCAAGCGTGTGCAGCAAGATTTGACGACTGAAGAGCTCAACAAGAAGAGAGCACTACTGGACCAACTGGAACGCAGCGAGGCGGAAGCGAGGCGCATCGAGCAGTATTTGTCCAGCAGTCAGCAGATCTCACCTCCGCCTAAGCGATCCGCGAGCCTTAAGGAGCCCGCCTCGCATCATCGGCGGGACGGGGGTCAAGAAGACACCGAATCGATCGATTCGGACTTCCCTCCCACCCATGGTGACTTGCCGTCGCCGCCTCCGACGGCGAGTCAAGGACTGCCAGAGAGAAGCGCCAGTGTTTCGCACCGAAAGATGCCGAGTGGAAACTCCATCACGAATAAGATATTCGGCCCCATCCGTCATGCAGTGCAGGGAGTCGTCGACGTCGACCCCGAGCGAACACGCCGAGATACCATTGGCAAGACGAGAGAATCGATCGGGCAGCTGGAGCAAGCGCAAGTAGTTTCGGAACGGGACGTGAAAGAGGCCAGCGCAAGCGTCCTTGAGGACATGAAGAGATTCCAGAAGGACAAGGAAGACGATTTGAGACGGTACATGGTGAGTTGCCCTCGGCCCTCCGGTGGCGGCATGTGGACAATACTGACCTTCCACAGCTTGCGTATGCGAAGAGCCAGATCGAATGGGCCAGGAAGAGCAAGCAGCAATGGGAAGAGGCACGGGCAGAGGTCGAGAAGATAGACGAGACCTAACTGGCCTCGACGCTCGCATTGTGACAAAGATCCGACGAGGCCAGCCCTTGCAGCCGTGGAGGGGAGAAGTGGGCGGTCGAGGCAGTCTTTGCGCACGACTCTCCGAAATGATCGCTGTGTCTTATTGCGCCAAAGCGCGCCCCATAGAGCCAATTTTCCTAACGCTGGATGTAAGAGAGATAAGAACAAGCTATGAGTAACTTCAAGCCGGTATACAAAATAATAATTTATGCGGTTGCAAAAGAGTTGAGCGTCAGGGCTCCAGTGGTCGCCATCATGCCACTGCGCGCCACGGCATTCATGCCGTTATCGATAACGAGTGCGCAAACAAAAGCGTCGCAAGACGAGACAACCAACGCTCGCCGTCCACGGAAAGCTTACTGACTACAACGACCACCAACCCCGAACAAACCCTGGCGTTGCGTTATGATGCTACGTGTCGCCAGCCATCGCCGACGATAGCGATTGCACCAACTGCCACTTGGCATCTTTTTCGCCAACCTCGCTGTACCAACCCAGACGACGCGCGACTCTCGATCCCATCTTCGCACCGTCCGCTGCCCTTCGCCCAGCAGCCATGGAGCAGGCACCAGACGGACAGATCGGCTCCATTGCCGAGCCTGGGGTCAAGGCGGAAGGGCAGCTTCTGTACGCGATGCGCAAAGAGGTGGCCGACTTGCTGGGGAGGCACCAGACCAGCTTCCCCGGGGCGCAGCCCGTCAGTTTCGCGCGGCAGCATCTGGACGAGCTCACAAAGCAAGAGTACAGCGGCCGCCCACTCGAGGCCCACGGACGCGCGGATGATGCTGACGCTGTGACATAGTTACTACGTGTGCGAGAAGTCGGACGGCATCCGGTACCTCCTCTACTCGACCGAAGACGAGACCGGCGGCGAGGCTCACTACCTGATTGACCGGAAGAACGACTACTGGTTCCTGACCAACAGAAACCTGCACTTTCCCCGCGAGAACGATCAGAGCGCATTCCACTCCGCGACGCTCATGGACGGCGAGCTGGTGTGGGACAGCCTCCCGAACGGGAAGAAGGAGCCCAGGTTTCTGGTCTTCGACTGCCTGGTGATGGATGGGAATAAGCTCATGGATCGGACGCTGGACAAGCGCCTGGCGTATTTCAAAGAGCGGCTGTACACGCCATACAAGAAGCTGTTCAAGGAGTTCCCCGATGAACTCAAGTTCCAGCCCTTTTTCGTCGAGATGAAGCCCTTCCAGCTGGGATACGGCATTGAGATGATGTTCAAGCAGGTGCTGCCGAGCCTGAAGCATGGAAATGACGGGCTCATCTTCACGTGTCGCAACACGCCGTACAAGCACGGCACCGACCCCCACATCCTCAAGTGGAAGCCACCAGAGGAGAACACGATTGACTTTCGCCTCAAGCTTCACTTCCCCACGGTCGAGCCCGACGAGTGGGAGAGGAAAGAGGGCATTACCGAGCCCTTTGTCGACTACGACAGCGTGCCCAAGGCCGAGCTCCTGATATTCAAGGGAGACAGCGGCATGGACCGGTACGAGGTGTTCAACGACCTTTGCCTCACCGAAGAGGAGTGGGAGACTTTAAAGAGCCTGAACGACCCCCTCAACGACCGCATTATCGAGTGCAACCTGGATGAGCAAGGACAGTGGCGGATGCTTCGCTTCAGGGACGACAAGAACGAGGCAAATCACAAGAGCACAGTCTCCAGCGTCCTCGAGAGCATCAACGACCGCGTGTCGGAAAAGGACCTCTACAAGGCGGCGGGTCCGATCAGAGACAGCTGGAAGGCTCGCCAAGCCCGTGCGGAACAGGAAGCCAGGCGTGGGCGATAGTTTGATCCACAGCCGGGGACACGGCCTGGATCTTCTCACAATAGCACCTGGGATGGCCAGCTCCGCCAATTCGCGGTACTACCCCGCGGAGCAAGGGGCGGGTGAAAACAGCCTCTGATTTGTACACATAAGACTGGCAACAGTGATGGCAGGAAGGCAAGGTTGCGAATGGCGTCGCAGAGGGGTCGATTGGTTACGGAACGGCGTTTTGGTTCGCGCAGTCGGGCCCGGTTACGGAACGTGCCCTTACGAGTACTGTTATGGCTAGGGAGTTTAAATTGAGAGTATCTGCAGCCTCACTTCACGCCTACACTTTGGCAATCAAGGTTCAAAATGTAACCTCGCATCGTTTGAATGGCCGATACCCCCTAGCTCCCCCGTATGCATTATCTAGGTGGGCCACCCGCCCTTGATGCGGCCTGATATTTCCAGTTCCGTGCGAACCCAAATCCCTGAAGCCAAGTGACCCCCCCATCCTTCCGGGCCAGGTGCCTACTGCGAAGACCCCGAGGCGCCGTGAGCCTTAGAGCACGAACATGATGGCGGCGATCAGCATGACTGTGCAGCCGAGATTGCCGCCGCCGCCGCCGCTGCCACCCCAGCCCTTGGGCTCCGGCTTCTTGCCGCCATCCGACACAACCACGGGAGGCATCGCCGTGGCAGTGCCGTATGGGGTGGCAGTGGCGGTGGTGGTGTTGCCGGGGGGCACGCGAACCGTGGTGATGGAGGTGGCGGGAGGGCCACCGGTCCAGGTAGTGGTCACTGTCTCGGTGACGACGACGGGGCTGGGCGACGACGCGGTGACGACGACGGGGCTGGGCGACGACGCGGTGACGACCTCACCCAGTGCGGACGAATAGGGGGACACGCTAGTGCTGCTCGTTTCCTGCACAGGGGGGTGGTACAGGTCTGAGACCGTGATGGTGATGACCCCAGTGGTCTTGGTCGTGGTCACTGTCGTCTTCGTCGTGGCTGTTCCCGTCACCGTTTGCATGGACTGCACGGATTTGATGGAGCTGTGAATGGGGCCCCAGAGATCCGTGATGGTAATGGTAGTCACCACCTGGGTGTAGCCCGAGGGCAAAGACGTGCTGGCCTTGACGTTGGTGACTGTGGAGGGGTTGCCAGAGACGGTGGCATCGGGGAGGCCGCTTGTGTAGGATATGTCGGTGTGGACGTTGGTCATGGTGTCCGGGTTGCCAGACACAGTCACGTCAGGCAGACCGCTGGTGAGGGACAGGTCGGTCTGCACCGCAGTGCGGGTAGACGGGCGCGCCGAGATTGTGATGTCCGGAAGACCGTTGGTGAGGGACACGTCGGTGTTGACTGCGGTAGCCGTCGACGCTTCGGCGGTGACAGTCTTGTCGGGCACAGGAGACACCGTGACATAGACAGATACCGTCTTCGTGGCAGGCTTGACAGAACAGATATCGGCCGTCGACTCGGAGACTGGGAGCGTTGTAGTCGCAGTCGTGGTCCGGGTCACATGAGTAGTGCTCTCGGGGGTGCTCTGAATGCTATAGATTGTCGTGGTCGCGGTTTGGGTCCTGGTCTGCTCAGCAATCAGGCACACCTATATGGGGGGGGAATCGACTTACGAGATGGGAACACTGACGCCAACCTGCACAGTTTGGGAGTCGGTGGGCTGAGAGGTCTGCTCCGAGGCAGTCTCAGCCTCGGCGGTCCAAGTAGAATCGGTTGTGGTCTGAACCGTCTCTGTCTTGGCCGTCGCGGAATTTCCAGCGGTACCAACGGTATAGAGAGTGCCATTGGGTCTGAAAGAGGTGACGGTACCTAGTCCAGAGGCGCCAGCGACCTTGGCGGTGATGGCATCAGCGGCAGCGTCCCACATGCCACCAGTCTCGGTACAATCGCCTCGGAGGGCGAGCTCGTGGGCCGCCTCGGAAACCATGTGCTCCGCGTGGAGGAGCTCCGACTCAGGGTGGAAAGACCGCTCTGCAAAACACTCAGTTAGTCGAGTCTTCGCGTCGTGAAGAAAGGGGTTGGGGTAAACAAACCGAAATGAGAAGCGAGGACACCGATTCCGAACACAACGAAGATGAAGCCGAGAATAACTGCGCCTCCAGTGAGGACCTTCTTCGCGAGAGAAGTGCCCTGCTTGCTGGAGCGAGGTGCGACGAGAAATTCGCCCTCTGCGAGCTCGGCGTCCTTCATGGTCGCCACTTTGGAATGATCAGTTAAGCCGACAGGAACTCGGACAAAACTCGACATACTTGACAGCACGCCTTGGAGGATTGATGGTCAAAAGAGCGAGTTGGAATATGGAGAGAGTACTGCGTCTGTCAGCGACTTGACATCACGGTGAGGATATTGTGGTTCGAGTTGCGGCAAGTGTTTGCTCAGCCAGTGTGATGTGGCACGGGAGGAACCAACACGCTGCAGAAAGAAATGGGAGGCGTACCACTTCTGTGACAGGACGAGGGCCTGCTTGTGCTTGGGAAATAAAAGGAGTGGTCTGTTCTGCTTGAACGATGCTGGAGTTGCGCGAAACGAGTGTAGAGGGCGAGGTGCAGAGGTGGAGAGGAAAAGAGAGGAGGTGAGAAGGGGGCAGAAGGAATAGGGCGCACGCGTAGGGGTGTTGGAAGAGCGCGTGAGCAGGATGGAAAATTTTCAGGCATCTGTGAATCGTGCCTGAAAATTTGCGGTGAATTTGAACAGGAGTTGACTGGGGGACAGCTGATTTCACAGAGCTTGAACAGCTGGTGCTGCTGCTAGGGCGCGTCGGGGTCAGATGACAAGGTGAAGCGGCCACTCAACATACCTTGCTACCAGAGACGGAATATATGGCATTCGTTGAGCTATCCAGATCAACCGTAGTCGTGGGGAGGTCTAGAGGAAGAGACGTTTCTCGGACAGACGCTGGCGATATCTGATATCTCTTTAGCAGGTTTCAACACTTGGAGGCTTTGATTTGTCGTACCACTCGAGAACCTGGGCCGCGTCCCTCGTGAGGTGCAGTTAAGGATAGACAATCGATAGCTACCAGAAGTGAAGGAGAACTATGGTAGGTTGGAAGAGCGAACTGGGTGATGCTGAACATCTCGGATACGCCACAGCTCGGGGATGGCACATGAACAACGGTAACTCACTGGGCAGTAGACGGGGTGGGACCCCGGAGAACCCAATTAATGTACCCATTGTAGGCAGCTCTAGGTTTTGGGTTTCAGGAACAATAGCGTGTTGATTTCGAACTGTGCCACTGCAGCCATATGAAGCCGGGGGATCAGGACCACTGTCCGAGTGTTTGTTCCATCGCCGTCTAACAAGCACGACCCGTGACACTATCGTTCTGGGTGAGAATACCAAGGCCTGCTCCACAAGCTGAACACAATCGCTGCTGCGGAAAGGACTGAAACGGCAGAGTCGTGCCATCGGGGCGAGGCCAGACTTGCCCAGTCCTCTGCCGGGCAATGGTCTCGGACACTCGCCGACGAAGCAAGCAGGTCTTTCCAATCAGGGTCGGGTATCCGGTGAGGATTCCGCGTGCGTAAGCGAGGCGCCGATGTCGTGTGCGTTCCTGAGCCGGACGGTGTGAGATGTGCTCAGTACAGGCCAAGTCGTTTGCCGACCATCGTGGATGCCCTGGAACAGTTTCCACGCGGAACCAGGTCCCTTGGCCGCGGATACTGAGGGTGAGCTCGGAGACAATGGACTCGGAGCAGCAGATGGGCCGGAGATGAAGGATCAGACACGATCCCGGGTAACCGAGGACGGCTCCCACTCGGCCCTGTGTGACGGCAGCTGAAGGACTGGTGGTGTTGGATTTCGGAGAGGCAAGCTGGGTGGTATAGGGTAGGCTGCGGCTGTAGCTGCCGACTTGGTCGCGTCGCGTAGGGGTAGCTCGAGATAATCCGCAACTCCCACCACCCACCACCCACCGCCTACCACCCTCCGCCCCCCTTCACTGGTTCCCCGACAATCGTCGTCGGCGTCGCACACAACCCGAAACAGCAACTGGCCCGAAGCGACTTGTGCACCGGCCTGAAGCACCCATCTCGCCCTGCGATGCAGTGACCCGCGCGCCGCACGAGACCAACGACTTGACGCGACCGACCCAATCAAGCATCTCCGGCTCCCAGGCCGAACAGCTGCCCTCGAAGTCTGGTGAGGCCACACGACGTCTCCCACAGCAGCGTATCATGCCGCGCCGCCGCGCCCGCCGTCAGGAGCCCGTCGAGGAGCAGGAGGAGGACCATGTGCAGGAGGAGGTGCAGGAGGACCACGGCTCAGGGCCCGAGCAAGAAGCCGAGGACGAGCCCGGGGAAGGCGGCGATGAAGGGCTCCAGGAGGTGCGCAGCCTCCAGTTCGACGAGGAGCTGTCATGGCGCCCGGCGAAGCCAATCCCAAGCGCCACCCTCGTCGCTCGCCTCGAGAAGCTGTCCAAGGAGCTGGCAGACTTTGAGCAGCAGGAGGTTGAGCTGGATTCCCTCAAGGGGGTTGCCGCCAGCTTGGCCCACCGCAACCTCCTCCACCACAAAGACCGCGGTGTCAAGGCGTATACCGCCTGCTGCTTGGTCGAGCTGCTGCGGCTCTTCGCTCCAGACGCCCCGTTCACCGACGACCAGCTCAAGGTGGGTTTTGCCGTGAACAGCCCCTGCAAGAGTCCCAGCTGCTGACACCGCCCGGCACAGATGATGTTCACCCTCTTCGTCAAGGACATCCTGCCTGCCCTGCACGACCCGACGAACCCCTACAACAGCCAACACAAATACGTTCTCATGTCCCTGACCGATGTCAAGAGTATCCTGATTCTTCCCGACATCCACGGAGCCGACGACCTCTTATTGCGCCTCTTCAACTCTACCTTCGACGGCGTGTCCGCGAGCTCGAAGGCTGCCGCCGAGGAGCAAGTGGCCAAGGACGTCGAGATACACCTGACGGATATGCTCATAGAGCTGATCGACGAGTCACCGGGCAGCGTGCCGGCGACCGTCATCGATGCCATCATCAGTCAGTTTTTGCGAGCGGCACCGCCGGGCGGCGGCCGCAGCAAGGAGCAGAGCGACAAGCAGTCTACGCTTCTGCAGAAGACGGAGCCCGCGGCATATGTCATGGCCAAGAACATCTGCAATGGCTGCGCAGACAAGATGTCGCGGTACGTGGGCCAGTACTTTAGCGACGTCATCCTCAACGCCTCCGGGTTCGCGACGAAAGCCAATGGCCACAGGCAAGGAGAGGACTCGGATGACGAGGATGCCAACGCGGGACCGTCCGAAGCGGATCTCAAAAGCCTTCGCCAGGCCCATCTGCTCATCCGAGAGCTCTGGAGGGCTGCTCCGACCATCCTCCAAAACGTCGTGCCTCAACTTGACGCAGAGCTGTCGGCGGACAACGTTCACCTACGGCTCATAGCGACCGAGGCCTTTGGGGACATGATTTCTGGTATCGGAGCCGCAGGGCCCCCGTCGCCGCCGGTTCTCGACCCCACGGCATACCCGCCGTTGCGTCTGGTCGAGGAGGCATCCCCCGAACCCGTCGAAGCAAACGTCCTTACGAGGCCCTACTCACCGCAGTCGTTTGCCCAAACACACGCTGGGACCTATCGGAATTTCGTGGGTAGAAAGAACGACAAGGTAGGCACCATTCGTGCGGCTTGGGTAACCGCTGCTGGCTACATCCTGTCTACCTCTGCCGGGGGCATTGGCCTGAGCAGAGAAGAAGAGAGCGAATTGGTCAAGGGCCTGGTGGAGAAGCTCAACGACAACGAAGAAAAGGTCAGGTTGGCGGCCGTCAAGGCCATCGAGCTGTTTGATTTCCGAGACGTCATCGTGAAACTCGGCGTCACCGGCGGCGTTGACAAGGAGGGGTCAATCTTTGCCAGCCTGGCAGACCGATGCCGTGACAGGAAGCCCGCTGTGCGGGTCGACGCGATGGTCTTGCTTGGGAAGCTGTGGGCGGTAGGGGCTGGCGAGATCGCCGACGGACAAGAGGCTGTGACGGCTTGCTTGTCCGGTGTCCCGTCGCGCATCATCAACGCATTTTACGCCAACGACCCTGACCTGAACATCCTTCTCGATAGGGTCATGTTCGAGTGTCTTGTGCCCCTGAAATACCCCCTCATCAAGGGCAAGGCGGCGAAGAGCGCGTCTCAGACGTCCCAGGGCAAAGGCGGCGCCGGCCCAACCGATCAAGACAGGATCCGAGCCGAGAGGATCCTTCTGATGCTGAAAGCCCTGGACACCCCGGCCCAAAAGGCCTTCTTTGCCATGCAGGCACGGCAACCCCAGTTCGCAAAGGGCGTGGGGATCTTCATCCAGCAGTGTGAGGCTTACAACGGCGGAGTCATCGAAGCAAATGAGGAAAAGGTCAAGGCGAGTCTGGCCAAAACGTTCCAGTGGCTGGGCGCTTTCTTCCCCGACCCATTGAAGGTCCGCAGCGACCTCCAGAAGTTTGCGAAGCTCAACGATCGCCGCAGCTATCAGCTCGTCAAGTACGCCATCGAGTCTGAGAGTGACTTCAAGACGGTGCGAAGAGCCATCAACGAGCTGATCAGCAAGGTCCAAGCCGGGGCGGCCTCTGGCTGTTTGGACACGCTGATCCCCCTCCTGTATCGATCAAGCTGCCTCATGTTCAACCGCAGCCATCTTGCGACCATCATGGACTACTCGAAGAGCGACAAAGACGGTCTTGCCGGGGTGGCGCATCAAGTGCTGAACGATATCTCGCAGCGCAACCCCGACATATTCAAAGCTCATGCAGGGGAGCTGCGCAAGGAGATCATAGAGCAGGCACCGACGGACAAGAGGACCAACGACCCGACGGTAGCGGACATCCTCAAAGCGTATTCGTCCTACGCCAAGAGATACCCTGGCGACATCACTTATGACAAGGGTTTTACCCAGACGCTCATGAACTACGCACTCTACGGATCGCCGCCCAAGTCTGCCAAATATGCAGTTCATATTCTTCTGGCCAAGAATAACGACAAGAGCAAGGTCACGGCCACAAATCTCCTTAGGAACGTCATGAAGAGCCTGGATTATGGCAGCCCGCACTTCCTGGCCAAGCTGGCCACCATCAGTCAACTCGAACGCCTTGTACCCGCAGTTACCGCCGACTCGGATGGCGCTATTCATGACCTCACAATCAAGAAGATCTTGCGCGACGTGCACACCGATGCCAACAGCACCTCGGACCCAGAATGGGTTGATGACGCCGACATGGATGACGAACTCCAGGCGAAGTGCTTGTCGCTCAAGATTTTGGTCAACCAAGCCCTCGCGAACGAGGAAGAGGCGGACGCCGAAGAACGGGTCAAGCCAGTGTTCAAGCTGCTGAAGACCTTTGTCGTCAACGAGGGCGAGTTCTGCAAGACCAAGGATACGCCTCTACATCATAAGAGGCGCCTGCGGCTGTTGGCCGGTCTTCTAACGCTGAAGCTGTGCACTGTGAAGAAGTATGACGAGCAGTTTGACGCGGCGAGCTTCAACAAGCTGGCAGAGCTCGTGCAGGACACCGAGCTGCAGGTCCGCCGGCGGTTCATGGAGAAGCTTCAGAACTACCTGACGCGGGCCAAGCTACGAGCAAGGTTTCACACCATCTTGTTCTTGGTCGCTTTTGAGCCAGTGACGGAACTCAAGAATAGAGTGGAAACTTGGATTCGATCGCGGGCCCGGTATTACAGCGACAAGAAGCAGCAAATACTGGAAGCCATCATGGGGAGGTTGATCCCTTTGCTGGCGCACCACCCGGACTACACGGCCGACACCGATGATCTCGCAGACTTTGCAAACTACTTCTTCTTCTACCTGGGCGCCATTGGGACCGAGGAGAACATCTCGTTGATATACAAGTATGCCGAGAGGGTCAAGCAAACGCGCGACGGCATCAACCCTGACGCGAGCGACAATCTCTACGTGTTGAGTGATCTGGCGCAGGCTGTGATCCGCAAGTTCCAAGAGAGAAGAAATTGGAGTTTCCAGGCGTGGCCGGGCAAGGTCGGGCTGCCGACTGGACTGTACACTGCCCTGCCCTCGAGCGAGGTTGCGCAGCAGATTGCGAAGAAGCAGTACATTCCAGACGAGCTGGACGAGCGGCTGGACGACTTGCTCCGGGCGATGGATCGCAAGAAGGTTTGTTCTGTTCTGCCCGTCAGACACAGTCGCGACGTGCATCTTGCTGACACTCTCACCAGAAGCGCAAGTCCATGAGCGAATGGAACGAACCGCCAGCCAAGCGGGTGAAGACTCAGATAAAGACTGTAGTTAGGGAGCGCACAGAGCCAAGGCTCAAGGCGGCCAAGGCTGGGGCGAAGAAGGCATCCAAGCCAAAGGCAGCGTCGCGACCAAAGAAACAAGCCGCGTCTTCGTCTGTGCCCTCGCCGGAGCGTCGGCGCAGCGGCCGCGCACACAAGGTTTCCGACTACAAGGAGCGAGACGATGCTGCCGACGAGGAGGAGATGCTGGATGGCGTGGCCGAGTGGGAATATGGCAAGAATGCCGACTCGTCAGATGCGGATCGCGACCCCGAGGCCAGCGATGATGCATCCGACGAGGGAGCGGCGGCCGAGGACGACGATGACGACGAAGACTCAGCGGAGGAGGAGGAACCAGGCCCTTCCGGGAGGAATGGCCAGAAGGCCTCAGCCGCCAAAGCCAGAGCCAAGCCCGCCGTCAAGGCCAGCGTGTTGGCGCAACTAGAAAAGAGCAAGAAGGCTACCCAAACTCGCGGCCGCAGAGGCGCAAAGGACTCGTTTGAGATGGACGTGGATGACGACGAGTAATGGGCTCGTGGTGGTTGTTGATATTATTGTTGTTGGTTTTCCCGTTGTTCATTTTGTCATAGCAATGGGAGGGAGGCCGTGTTGTTTGGACGTGGTGTCCCCCGTTCCAGCTTTACACGGCGGCTCCCCTTGGTTTTCTCTATATCATTTCGTCAGGATGCCAGTATAGGAGCCATGAGATCACGTTGAGTCTGCGTTTTGGCCGCGTCTGTCTTTGCGTACGGGCGCGATCCGGCTGTCGATCCCGTCAAGGGAGATGGCGTGAAGGAGCATCTTGCGCTGCAGGTGACTGACGTGCTTCTGTCCCCGGGCTGAAACCGCTTGGAAATTTCTATCCCTATGCGCTACCTGGCCCGTCCCCGCGCCGTCCTGAGCGGCCCGTCGTCCTCGGGGGGGCAGAGACCAGGGATGGGCGCGGAAGGGGAATGGCTACAAGTATCAATGAAAAGAAAGGCTCAGACTTCGTTGCGCCGACTACCCCGTAGTATCAGTCACCCATCCCTCGTTCCGTGAAAACAAGCCATGTATGTACAGCCATCCCAAGTCTACCAAACACAGCCACTCCCTTTGCTCACTAGAGTACAGCGAGCCAGGTCTAGCAAGACCAGGCCCGATTATGGCGCGTCTTGATCACACTCCTCCTCGCCTCGGTCGTCCAGCAGCCACCTGTGTCCGTACTATGAACCAGGTGCGCCGGCGTCGCCGCCATTCTGCGAAGCCAGCCGCTGCTTGACCTTCTCGCGGTGGCCCGAGAACTTGACGTGAGCCTCGAACTTCTGCGCCGTCATGTCGGGCCCCGGCGTGTACAGCTTTGTGGTACAATCGAGGCACCGGATCCGCGGCAGCCAGGCATACTTGACGCCTTCGGGTAGCGGTTGGCCCTGGATGGGCAGCTCCGTCGCCGGATCGAGATAGGAGTACTTCATGATGGCCTCGAACTTGTCGCCGTTGGGGTACTGCCTCTCCAGCTGCTTCAGGGCCGAGATGAGCCACTCGGGCGGAGGGGGCTGCAGGAAGGGGGAGTCAGTCGGCGACGGTTGGGGGCGCATCACAGCACGGGCGAGGGCAACTTACAGCTGGGGGAGGTGACTGGCCAGGAACTGGCGGCGGAGCAGGGAGCCTGCCAATCTGGCCGGGAGGAAAGTTGCCGCCGGTTTGGGGAGTCGATACGGCCGGGGTCGATGGCGGCGGCTTGGCTTTCGACACACTGGACGTGCTGAGAGCTCTTGCGTGGGGGGTCGACGAGGGCGTCTGGGGCTGTGACGGCGTTCTCAGGTCGCGGTAGTCGCCCTTCAATAACCTCCGCAGCTTGTCCCTGTTGACCTTGAGCGTCACCACCAAGTGCACAGGCTCGTCCGTCTCTTCTCTAAAGCGACGGGACGTCCTCGTCTCGTGGTGATGCAACGCGGCGCTCGTCTCGGGCGTCTCTGATCGTCCCAGGATCGCCATTCTCTGCTGCGCTGCCGAAGCCGCTCCGCGCATTCCCCTTGTCCGAGCAGTGCCAGCCGCAAGCTGCGATGGCACAGGGGAGTCGGGGCTTGAGTCTTCGCTCTCGTCAGACTCGGATATCTCGCCGTCGCGAGTGGTTCTCTTGCGAGACGCTCCCGCGGCTTTCTTGTACAGTCGGCTCTCGTCGACGTCGGGCGCGGCGCCGGGCAGGACGGACGACACAATGAGCGTCCGGATGGTGCGCTGCCTCTCTCTCAGATCTGGCAGTTGTGGTCCGCCTCTCCTGTTGATGGAGCGTTTTTGTCGCCGCTGTTCTCGGGAGAAGACCATCTCGTTCCTCTCTAGGTCGGCGTCGCTCAGTTCGTACATGTACGGGGCGTATTCCTTGGCCTGCTGCTGCGGCCGGAAGACCGACGGGAGGGGCGTCTGCAGGAAGGCAGACACGAGGTCCGAATCCTCAATCGGCCGCCCGTCGAAGGGGTGCCCGACGCTGAACAGGCTCTTGGTGAAGAGCTGCGATTGCTCGCGGATGCAGTGGGCAATGGCCGTCGTAAACTCCCCACTAAGCGAGAGATCGCGGGCCATGCCGGCTGCGAATTCCTCTGGCGAGTTGGAGGGGTTGTTGATCTCCCACTCGAATTGGTCTACCAGCGTGTGCTGGCCGATGGTGATGTTGAGCTTGATGAGGACGCGCATCTCGTCGTTCTTGTACGCAGAGTAGGGGAGTTCGGGGTCGAGGGCGTCCTCCTCGGAGAATGCGAAGGGGTAGAAGTCGTTGAGCTGCTCGCGCATCTGGTGGACAATCTGCTCGTAGACGGGTTGGGCAGCGGGAGGCTTCAGACCCATGTCCTCGACCAGCTGGGCGGCGAAGAGCTCGACGTGAAGGATCCGCTCGTGCAGGTTCCAGGTAAAGGTGTCGCGCAGCTTGACCTTGTCCCACTCGACCTCGAGGCGCAGGGGGACCAGCTCCTCGTGCTGCTCGGCTTGCTTGAGCATGTCCTTGCGCGCGTACTTGAGGGCCGGGGTGGTCCGTCGACCGGGGCGCGGTTTCTGTGACGGGTACACGATGCGCGACGTAGGCGGCTGCATCTGGTTCTCGGTGTGGCCATTGGCGAAGCCATTGTAGCCGTCGCCGTATAGCCTGCTGGGGGGAAACCAGGATTTGTATTCGTTGCGGAGGACGCGGTACTCCTGGATCTTCTCACGCGTCTCCTGGGACGAGACCCTGGTCTGCTGGAGCTGATGGCAGAGCGCGGCGGCGGCCACGGAGTCGCGCGTGGTGTAGCGGTCGACCATGAGCCTGTCGAACGACTCCTTGGTGCGCACCGGCACGTCGGGGGCAGCGGCGGCGGAGCCCGGGGTGGTCGCGTCCTTGTCGTCGGCGGCCGAGGCCGGCGTCGCGCTGGACGATGCCGTCGCGGTCGTCGTCGGGCCCGTCGCAGGCGCCGACGACGTGGCTGGCTGGGTGGCCATGGTCGCGAAGTCGCCGCGACGATGCGACGGCGAGCAGAGGGTCGGTCAGGCGCGTTGGCAGCGAGATGGCAGTCGCCAGCGCAGGCGTTTTCGCGGCGGCCGTGATGGTGGTGGTGGTGGTGGTGGTGATTGGAGGCTGGACGTATGGATGTTGGAGCGAGGCTTTGAAATGGTTTCGGGGAAAGGATTCTGTCGGACGGCGAACGGCAGCCTCCTATTGCTGGACGGCGTGCCTCGAGGGAAGGCTAGATGCGCATGTACCGGTACCGTCAGCACGGTGGGAAAGGGCAGGGCAGCGGGGTATCTGGACCTGGTCCTACAAGGGGTCCAAGCTGGCATGGACGAATGAGCGGCCGAGGAGCATTGGGAGAGTCGGTCACCTACGAGTGCCCTACGAGCAGTCACTTCGCGGTACGGGCACGGTATACAAGAACAGCAAAATGATGACATCACGAGAACATGTGACGGTCGGGATATGCTGGAGCCATGGCAAAGAAGTTCGGTGTTAAAGTTTGTCGATGCATGGCTACGTGCTGGAACAGCTACGGACGCTCCGTACTTGGACTCCGTACTTGGAGCCTACGAGTAGCAGAATGCCGTCTTACACGTGCAAATGCGCACCGAAATGCCCTACCACGCTGGCCAGAATTTTACTTGCATGCATGCCGTATGAGCATCTACAGATGCGTGCAGCCCCGGCACGTATATTCTGGCCTAGATCTCCCCCCGAAACACTCATGCGCAGTGATCGAGGTGTAGGGTAGGTGAGTTGGCTTGGAGCCGCTGCCCAACCTGCCGACCTGCCAACCAGCCATGCCTCCCGTCTGCAGCTGCCTCTAGCTCTAGCTCTCGGCTCGCAAGGCGCCTTGTCCTACCGAGACCAGAGGGCCGAGATGTACGTGTCTTGCAGGCAATCCCCTCGTGCAGGGAAGACTAGGCGGGCGGCTCAAGGTTGTTGTCGTCGACGCGAGCCCACACAAATGGTC
Organism: Tolypocladium nubicola; assembly: GCA_024340505.1. Taxonomy (NCBI): domain Eukaryota; kingdom Fungi; phylum Ascomycota; class Sordariomycetes; order Hypocreales; family Ophiocordycipitaceae; genus Tolypocladium; species Tolypocladium nubicola. The sequence goes on from JALHCA010000328.1 coordinate 27,215, forward strand.
CAGACAGCTCAGCTCAGGGCTTAATACTTCGTGGGTTGGGACGTAATAAAACGTAATGCCAGCGGATGCACTACGACCCCTCATCCTCTCCCGGAAAGCACTCGTCTCAGGCCCTCCAGCTCCGCTTCCTCCCCAATCCGGGACCCAGTCTCTTGCAAACTCAGCACCCACAACAGCGACGAGACTCCCGTCACCTCTCTTCCTCCGCAAACACCAACGCCAACACCCAGAAACAACACACGTCCGACGACGATTCGAACAGCTGCCCATCATGTCGGAGGACAAGGAAGTCGTCGGTAATTAATCCCTATCCCTCACCTCTCATCCCAGCTCCTTGCCTTCCAGCTCCCTCCCGCCACGCACTGTTTAGCCCCTCTTGCTGCGCACAACTACCCCGCCAACCGCACCACACAAGAGAGCTCCCCTCGATACCTGCAGGGCACACGTCACGCACACGGCCACAATCGCCATGACATGTCCCTGAATGCATGCCGATTCGGTGCTGACCGGCCCCGAACAGACTACTCCCTCAGCAACCCGGATACCTTGACCAAGTACAAGACCGCCGGCCAGATCTCCGAGAAGGTCCTGGCTGCCGTGTCCAAGCTTTGCGTCCCCGGCGAGAAGATTGTCGACATCTGCCAGAAGGGTGACAAGCTCATCGAGGAGGAGATTGCCAAGGTCTACCGGGGCAAGAAGGTCACCAAAGGTTCGTGACGTGCCGTCCCTCGCCGCGACCACGGCAGCTCCTGCGACTGCAACGCGTGACTAATACGGACGACGCAGGATTCGCGCATCCCACAACCGTCTCTCCCGCTTCCTATGTTACCCCTTACACCCCCCTGACGTCCGACGAGACCGAGGCTGCGGCCGAGATCCAGCCCGGCGAGCCCATCAAGATCCAGCTCGGAGCACAGATCGACGGCTTTGGCGCCATTGTCTGTGACACCGTTCTGGCTCACCCCAAGGACAAGGCTGACGAGGTCGTCTCGGGTCGCCCGGCCGACCTGATCCTGGCTACCCATTATGCCAACGAGCTGCTCCTGCGGCTGATGGTCCCCCCTGGCCTCCTGACCCAGGGTACCGACGAGGAGAAGGCCAAGGCTGCTTCCCAGAAGGCTCCCACCCAGGCCAAGATTACCAGCCTGCTGGAGAAGGTGTGCGACAGCTACGACTGCCACCTGGTCGAGAGCACCACGTCATGGCTCTTCGACCGCAACGAGATCGAGGGCACCAAGAAGATCGTCCTTGCCCCCGCCGAGGGATCCAAGGGCGAGGGCGTCCCCGAGACGTCCGAGGTCTGGGGTGTCGAGATGGGCGTGAGCCTGGGATCCGGAAAGGTCAAGACGCTCGACCACCGTGCCACCCTTCACCGCCGAACCACTCAGACCTACGGCCTGAAGCGTCCTACTTCGCGCAAGATCCTCTCCGAGGTCCAAAAGAAGTTTGGTACCTTCCCCTTCAGCTTGAGACAGCTCGAGGACGAGCGTGATGCCAAGTCGGGTGTGGTCGAGTGCGTCCGAGGCAACGTCTTCCGCCAGTACGAGATGGTCGGCGACAAGGACAATTCCCCCGTGGCCAGACTCCTGACCACCATTGGTGAGTTGAATTACGCGACGTGTCAATCGCATCCGGGAGCCGACAGCTAACGACGCCATTTAGCCATCACGAAGAACGGTATCGCCAAGCTCGGTGGGCCACCAGCTCTTGACGTCAGCAAGTTCAAGACGGACAAGAAGATTACGGACGAGGAGGTGCTCAAGATTCTCGAGCAGCCTGTGGCCCGGAACACCGGCAAGAAGAAGAGCAAGAGCAAGAAGAAGAAGCCCGCCAAGAAGGCCGCAGCTGCTGCCGAAGAGTCGGATGATGACTCGGACGACAGCGAGTAAGCTTACATTGAGGCAAAAGGCAGGACGGTTTCATGCAGCCCCAACCGCTCAAATGATGGTCGGTATAGAATACAGAACCGGCCGCTTTGGTTGGGCAGATGCCCCCGGTCAGAGGGGAGTGTCTGCTTCAGGTCGAGTATTCTACCCTACCGAATGTGGCGTTGGACAACTCGTGGAAACTTTGGGCCGTGGCGGAACTCACAGGCAGCAAAGGTTTCTGTGCCTGCTGCCGGCATGTGAGTGTAGTGAGGCGAGGTATACATAGATACCCAACACTGTTCCGGCATTGCCAATTTATGCCAGCTGATTCGCCATGCCTTGTAGTGTGCGAAGCCTCCAACCTTGTTCTCGCCGCACATTTCCCCTATTCATTGCTGTTCCTTGCCGGACGCCGAGCTGCTTCTGCATGCGAAACAAGACGTATCCATGTACTCCTTAGAACGCGTCTTGTAGTTGGGTTTACTCATTGCAAGGTACAAACTCGCAGCCTCCGCACGCAGCAAGAGATGGGGACGTGAGCATGGGTGAGGTTCCTGATTTTGGTGGTATCGTGGAGACGGGGGCGGAGGAGAGAGTTTGCCTGATGTGACGTGGGGATGAGGCAGCAACCCAAGCAATGGAAGAGCATTTCCCGTGCAGTAGGATGCGGTCTTTTCTCCTGCCGCGCGAGAGGCACTGCGACGTTTATGACCGGGGCAGCCAACAGACAGAGCTCGCCTTGGAAATACAGAAACAAGGGGGGTGGTGGCTCCGGATTCGGATGGGAGGGGGGAACTTGGAGCAGCCCAGGCATGGGTCAGGGGCAAAAAAACGGTGGGAAAGAAAATGCCAAAAATGGCCCGCGGTCCAGATGGAAGAGGGAGGCGCAGGATGAACGGGCTGATGCAAAGGGAACAGCGGCCACTCGAAACAAAGAGGATCCATGGATGCCCGACTGCGGGCGGAAGTGTGGTGCGGTGGCGGGTGAGCGTGTGTGAACGAGTGACGGAGCGAAGTGAGTGGTGACTGGTGAATAGTGCCACTGCACTGGAGGCTGCCTGTGCTTGTGCAGTTCAGTGCATGATGTGCTGTGGTGGTGCCGATGCACTGCGCAAGCCCGCGTCCCTCCCCCCTTGTCCACCCACGCCAGGCCGCCTTCCCCAAAGCCTCTTCTAGACCTGCCTGGGCACCCACCATCCGTCGCCTCCCCATATCCTCACCCAAAGAACCGCGTCAAAGGCCCCGACGAGACGCGATCCGGCGGCGGGCATCCATGCTGCAGCCGCAGAGACAGGTGAGCCCCCCCCTGGAGGCGTTGCGGGCGCGTCTTGTGCATCGTTGCTAACCTGCATCTGCCAGGCCTGAAGAGGAGCGTTGCCCATCCCGCCCGCGGCCACGGGGGCCACAGGCAACGCGACGCAACACTCGATACCAGCCACCGGCGCCAGAACCACCATGATTTCCTCCAACACGAGAGCCTCGCGGTCGTCGCGCTACTCGAGTCCCGCGCAGCCGCACGGCGGGAGCGGGAGCGGGAGCTGGAACGGGCCGCTCGAGGTGTCGAGGAGCTCTGCAAATGAAGGGTCGAGGGCGCTGATGGCCCGATGGCTGGAGCCCTCGGTGCAGGCCAAGCCCAGCTTCGAGGAGGCCGGGCTCGCGCGGTACGGCGTACTCGAGACCATGGCTCCGCTGGGCGCCATGCCCAAGCCCAAGAAGCCGGCTGGCGAGAACGCCTCGACGGTCCGCAAAATCATCCTCAGGCCGTCGGGGGTGAATTCCGCTGCAGCCGCAACCGCAAATGCTGCACGCGAGGCAGCAGAGCCTGAACCGCAGCCAACGCCTGCGCCCGCATCCCCTCCTCCACCTTCCCCTGTGCAACCCGCTCCCGCACGGAGAAAATCCCTGTCCGTCAAGGTCGACGACGCCGAGGACGACGAGTACGACCCCAAGGGGAGCACGCGTCGCAGGCGCTCGAAGCGAGTGTCGCTGCCTTCCAAGAAGACGCGGCACTCCGTCACGGGCGAGCGGAGCGACTCTGTCATCATGGCCAGGACGGCGGCAGCCCCCAAGCCCTCGACCCCGAGGAAGCGCCCCCGTCGCCCCGACCCCGAGGACAAGGAGTTCACGGACAAGGTCGTTGAGGCGGCCGTGGACGAGGCGCTGAAGCACTACCGCTACCCTACGGCCTGGGCCCTCAGGACCCTCTACGACGAAAAGTGCGACGATGCGGGATTCGTGGCCATGATTGAGGACGTCTTCAAGCAGACGGCCGACGCGGAGACGATGGAAGAGTTTCACAGGCTCATGGAAGACAAGAAGCGCGAGGGCAAGAGGGACGATCAGGGCTGCTACTACTTTGTCCCCCCCACCACCAACAGCCGCTTCACTCCGCACAAGCCGAAGGCCGCTCCGTACGCCGAGCTCCTTCGCGACGTCGAGGGCGTGGCGCAGGCCGCAAGCGAGACGCGGCGAGTTGCCAAGAAGGCCAAAACGGCGCACGCCAGCCCGCGCAAGACGACAGCCTCAGGAGTGGTGGTCAAGGTGAAGACGCCGCGGTCCTCGCGCGGCAACAAGCATGCCCACAACGCCCACGCACGACGGGACTCGGGCTCTAGCATGTCGTCGCTCTCGTCGGCCATGAGCCTCAGCCTGTCGTCGCCCGAGGCCGAGGCCAGCGTCAACAACAGCCCGTCCCTTCGAGGGGGGCCCGGTGGTGCTGCTGGGGCCAAGTCCCATCATCATGCGGATGCGCCAAAATCCCAGCCAATCACCACCCGCGGCAAAACCGTCGCCTCCAGCAAGCTGGCCGTGTCCAACACATCTGAATCAAACCCTCCCCCCCATCCCCATCCCCATCACCGTCATTCATCAGGCCGCACGCGCGATCCTCGCCACTCATCCAAGGCTGATGATGCCAGCATGCCCGGCCGGCTCGCCGCATCAGAGCCCTTCTCCAACCCGCCCCCCAAGACAGCCGCCAAGCCGGCCAAGCCCGGCGTCAAGGCTCCCATGCCAGACGACGACGACGATCCGTTCTGGGACAGGCGGCGAGATGCACGCAGGGTCACCAACAGCTACAGCGCGCACGAGAGCTCCGTGAGGGACGGCGGCGAGGAGCCTGTCGAGACGCCCGTCAGGAAGACGAGAAAGACGCGCCAGTCGCTCGCGGCCCCCGTCAGCACCCGGGCCACGCGTTCCGCCAGCAAGAGGCCCATCGACGAGGTCGAGAGGACCGACTCGCCGGCCGCCTTCTCATGGCAGGGCGATGGCGACTCCATGTTCGGGTCGCGCGCCGCTACGCCGACGGCACTGCGCCCGACCAAGAAGCAGCGGACGGGCCTGCGCGTCAAATCATCGTAAGTTCTATCCCACTTGCCGTCAAAACCCGCCCGCGCATGGCCTTTTTGCGATGGTGTCGGCTGCCCAAAGTTGGGCGCTGGCCGGAGCAAGGCACGTCGCGGGTCTGCGGTGAGTGAGCTGGCAAGGGCGCCGCCATCCATCGCGCAAAACACCGCCCCATGCGCATCGTCGCATATGAGTCTTACGGCCATCGAGCGAGAACCATGCTGACAGCTTCATCCCCCCCGTGCAGGCCGGTGAAGAAGAAGGGCGGCACCGCTGCCGGTGTTCCGCGGTCGATGAGCGAGGCAAATTCGACGCTCAACAACGGAGCGCCGAAGGATCCGGTATGTTCACCCTCCTCCTCTCCATGTAGTCTGCGTGTCCCAAACACCGCACCGGGCAGATTTTGCTGGTGAGCTGTTTCGGAGGCGCAGATTGTTTTTGGGGGTGCGCCGCGCAGACAAGGATCACACCACACCAGGGCCATTTACTAGCGGCTGCGTGTGTGGAATCCTGTTTTGCCATGTGGAAGGCGATGCGTCCACGGGCGAAGACGCGAGGCAGATGAACACCGCCGCTAACTGCTGTTTCCAGACGTCGGACAATGATGAGTACTGCTCGGCCTGCGGCAACGCGGGCGACGTCGTCTGCTGCGACGGCTGCCCGCGGTCGTTCCACTTCGAGTGCGTCGACATGGTGCAGTCTGAGGATCTGCCCGACGAGTGGTACTGCAACGAGTGTCTCATTCGACGCTTCCCCTCGCGCGTGCCTGTGCACAAGGGCATCTTCGCGAGTGCTCTCAACCACCTCGAGAAGAGCATCCCGCGGGCCTTCAGCCTGCCCAAGAAGGTGCAGAACCGCTTCGAGGGCGTCAAGGCCGGCTCCGACGGCGACTACGAGGACGTCATCGCCAACAAGACGGCAAAGTGAGTGGCGATGCACCTGCGCCCTCGCCCCGCGTCTGCTAACAAGAGCGCTCTGCAGGAAGCGAAATGGCTACGATGAGCTGCCGGACTTCTTCAAGCAGCGCGAAGACGGCCACGCCGTGCTGTGCCACGCCTGTCAGAAGGCGGCGACGGAGATCAGGGCCATCATCCCCTGCAGCGTGTGCCCCTTCCATTGGCACATTGACTGCCTCGACCCCCCGCTGGCCGTGCCCCCGGTTCTCAAGACTTGGCGCTGCCCTGCCCATGTCGACGATGTGCTGATCGAGGTGCCCAGCCTCGCGCCGGCGCATCGCTACCGCAAGGTGAAGGGCATCCGAGCCGTCACGCCCGCCGTCAGCCGCGGCCTGAAGAACAATGGCCACATCGAGATTGACTGGAACGACGATCCGGAGGAAGCCGACGATTCCGGATGGCCGGACCCACAGTCATTTGGGCGGACGTTCAAGCTGTCTGCCAAAGGAGTTGTCCTCGACTTTATCGAACAGTGAGTACGCCCCTGCTGCCTGTGCGGCCCTGATTTTCGCTAACCAACGCTTTTGCAAGGCTGCGACACCAAGGTGCTGGCTATGGATCTCGGCAGAAGGAATCCAAGCTGGTGCCATACCCGTCGCCGCCCACGCAGCGCGACTCGGCCACGCCCCTCCCGGGCTCCGCCCTCGAGCGCAAGGTTGAAGAGTTGCAGGTGTCTCTCAACCTGATCGGTCTTCGGCAAAAGCGGTCAGAGGGCATCGACCAGCTGACATCCGCGCTTCTCGTGAGCACTCCCTCGGGACACCTTTTGGCGGCTCCTGTATGCTAACCGACTCGACAGTCTGCTGCCGACCAGAGCGTGCTGTCCCTCATGGCCAAGGGAAACGCCGACAATATTGCATCCGGCCAGCTGACACGGGATGACAAGCAGAGCCTGCGTGCTACGCTCGCGCAAATGGAGGCCATGAGCGCCCGGATCCGAGAGGTCCTTGGCGGTGACAAGCCGTCGCCCGAAACACCAGCCATGACGGCCGATGCCCACACGCCGGTGTCGGAATCGTCAAACGTCAACCAGTCGGAAAAGCTCGAATCAATTGCTCCCGTTGCGGAACCGACTCCCCCGTCCACGGTCGACCATGCCGAAGGCGCCATGGAGCTCGACTAGAGGAGAACAGCCTCCTCTCGGCGATGCACGTCGCGAACCTACGAACATTGACAGACTGTGATGAGCGCTTGAACTTGACCCCAGCGTACCGCCCTCCCCCCTATAGATCTGTACCACCTCCGCCGAGTCCTCGACTGCCACATACTGGTCCGTGTCGGTATTGGCCCATCCCCCCCCTTACGATTGATACCTTTCTTGCGAACAAAACGGAGTTTGGAGGACTTGGCATCGTGTCATGACACACCGTCATCGCATCGACACGGCCGACGATTGTGATGTTCTTTTTTCCCCCGCAGTTTAATTTGTGTTTCTGCCGCCTCTTTTTCCTGCTTTTCATTCGCAGCAACCGAGAGCCGGGACATATTATATAGCCAGGCCCTACGTCTTGACCCCGTGTTTCTTGTCCAGCAACCTGGGGCTTCCGCCGCCTCAGACACTTTAATGAACTTTGCCCCGAGGAGGATCGGTTTCTGCTCGCGCGCAGCGGAGGGGGAGGAGGCAGGGGAGCGGAACGGTTCTTGCATGCCCGTTGTTGTATCATAGCCGGAATGGTGGGCGAGGAATGAATGGTGCCTAGAAAGCCTGCCGACACCCCCGTCGTTTTGCACCGACCGCCTCGGGAGGGGGATGGCCAGGGGGGGAGGTGGATAGCGTTTACCGAGATGACGTGGATGCAGATGGACAGGAAAACATATTTCCTTGTTATCTACTTCGTACAGCATTTGTGCCCGCGTGTGGTGTTGCCAACGTCTGTGCGATGTGCTCCGTGTGATGATGCCAGAGCATGTTTTGGCGTGGGAGAAACATCGTAGTGTTTCGCCCCTCTCCACCGGGTTCAATGTCTGTCGAGGCTGGGGAAGCATCGGAAAGATACCCGGAGCGATTTGATAATTTAGGGCGCAGCGAATGGAACGAGCATGGCGTACGGAAACGGGAAACAAGGGACATCGACACTGATTGCACGCTCCTCATAGAGGCACGACCGACCACGGGGCCACCCGATGCGGCGTAAACACTTTTTTTTGTATTGGGTCGACCTAGTATACAACTGCCCACTGCAGAGCAGGGCCAGCAAAGCCGGCTTCTTCTCCCCACCCGCTCGCTCTCTTGCGAGCCGCTTCCCGAGTCCCGCCGCCGCAAAGCCAGACATGCAGCAGTGCGCCAGGTCGATGGTCGAGTCCTGCATGGGCGAGACAACAGAGGTCGAGACTGCTCCTGCGGCCGAGGCAGATAGTCCCTCATCGAACGGTGCTCAATTCAGAGGCGTGATGTTCATCATGAAATAACCGAAGCAGAAAATAAAGAAGCAAAAGAGACACACAAGTCGCCTCTGCTTGAAACCGTGTGGCGGGCTGAATGCTCGAGGCCAGCCTGGAACACCCTTCCGCCAGGAGCAAACAGGGGAGGATAGGTTCCGCAGAGCGGCGACGGAGAGCTAGCAATGATGATGTCTCGGTAATTCGCATCCGTCTAAATCAGGTCCGTCCCGATCGCCGCCTCGAGCGACGGACTTGCTGAAGTCTACCAAATTCACAACCCCCCTCCAACTCCGAGTCGACTTTCACAATGGTCGGCTGCGCAATAAAACACAAACGCGGAGCAGGCCGCCCGCGACAGGATATCGATGCCACCGCTGGGCGTGGCCCACAATGTTCAAATCATCTCTGGTGAAATCGTTAGCGGTTGCCCCAAGTATCTAGCCCGGTTTGACTTACGCGGCCGCGTCTAGCATTGGCCTGGTCTTGCTGCATGTAGCCCATGTTTTGCATGCCGCTCATGGTGCCCATGTTGCCATAGCCGTATGTGCCGCCCATGGGCAGGCCGAACCCGGGTGGTCCGTACGAGGGCTGACCGCCTGACATCTGGGGAACTTGTGACGGCGGCTGAATAGGGCTTCCGTTGGGCATATTCTGCTGGTGGTACTGGTCCACCGATGAGCCCGGCGTGGCATAGGCTCCGTACCCAGGCTGCATAGGTGGGAAGCTGTAGTTCATCTGGGGCGTCGCCCGGCCCATCATGCTCTGCTGGTATTGCATTTGCTGGAGGTTGACCGCCGGGGCGGACCCCGCCGTTGCATTGAATAACATGCTTTGATTGTACGACTGGAAACCGGACATGCCTGGATCGGCGCTGTCGCTTCTCTGGGACCCGTATCCCGCGTCGAACCCGGGCGCGTTGGCCGCAGGGTTGAGTGGGTTGTAGAAAGACTTATTGCCCTGGGCTTGCTGCAAATGGTGACCGTTCATGTTGTTCTGTCGCGACGCGGAACGCTGTCGCTGTTCCGAGTGGGCGCTAGGCTCGCGGTTTGGCCCAGCGGCCCTGGTTGAAAGACCGACCTCGTCCATGAGGCGTTTATAGCCTTGACTCGGCTGAGCCTTGATCTTGACGAGCACGTTCTTGACGTTGTCCACAACTTGGCCACGGATACTCTCGTCGAAGAAGGGAGTCGTCAGCACCTTGAAAATCAGGGTGGCGCCGTATGCGTGATCGCTGAGAATAGCCTCCAGGACTTGATCGTTGGGGGTGAGGAACAGCGCCTTCAGGATCGCATCACGAGCATCCGCCTCGGCCTTCTGGTTGATGACTTTGAGTACGGTGAGATAGGCGACCTTGTGGGTGCACAGATGGACGAGATAGGGCATGAGGCGGGGAGACAGGACGGTGCGTCGCTGGGGGAACGTGCAGGTGTCCAAGAACCAAGTGAGCAGGAGAGCGCCGTTGGCGTCGGTAGCCAGCTGGACGCTGTGCAGGGCTATGGCGGCGGCGAGCATTCGCTGCTGGACCTTGGTGGCGTGGTGACTCTCAAGGCAGGCCCTCATCGCACGAGCACCGAACCGACCTTGGGCAACCTCCCACATTCTGCTCAGCATCGTCTCAAAGATGAACTCGTTGTAAGGCGCCCCGAATTTGAGGCATCCCTGCACAACGTAGTTGCCGTACTGGTCCAGGAACAGAGGGACTGTGTACGGTCGGATATGCTCGGCGATGGTAGTCATCTGGCTGGGAGTCTTGCAGACGTCGATGATCTTCTGGGCTGCCCAAGTGCCGTTCTTGTGGATGCCAATCTCAGCCAGGTGTGGCGCGATTTCGGCCAGCATGGCGTCTCGCACTGGGTCAGCGCAATGCTCAAAGAGCTTCTGAACGACAGTGTTGCCCAGGTAGTCCGACGAGAGCTCCGCAATCTCTGGGAGCATCTCCAAAGCAATGCATTCGATTTCACTCTGGGACAGGAGATTGTTGTCGATGCGCTTGCGAATGTCCCTCAGCCTCGGGGCGTCGTGAACCCGCGTGTGAGTTGGTTCTCGAACGGCGGGAACCTCCTCGACGAATGCGTTGTACTGGATGGCCGATTGAACGCTGTGAGAAATCTGAAGCTTGTCGTCGTCGGGTGCTCCAAACTGACCAACAATGTCGAGGATGTCCGTGGTCATGTCGCGCAAGGGCGGAACGGTGGGGGTTGCCTTGCCCAGAGCCGGAGCCTGTGGCCCTTCTCCGGGGGAAGACGCTGGTCCTTGAGCCGGCCCTTTGCCCTTCGCAAACGGGTCGGGGCTGGGGGATGGGAGGATCCCATCATGGCCGGGGGTGTTGGAGGCTGACGGCGGCTTCGCAAAGTTGATTCGAATCGGGCCAGCGCCAGGGAATATCTCCTTGCCATTCATGTTCGCCTTGGCAGAAATGGCGCTCTCAATCCTCTCGAAGTTGACGAAACCGCAGTTCTTGTGGGTCAGCACACGAGCCGACAGGATGGGGCCGTGAGCCTTGAACATTTCGACGAGAGTCGATGTGGTGGTCGATGTTGGGATGCCCCCAAGCCAGAGTGCACTCGTAGGGCCCTCGAGTCCTTGCTCGTCGGCACTGAGAAGCCCGGCATTGCGGCTGTTGGATCTGCCGATGCTCATGCCGGCGATGGCCTGGGGAAGGTCGTCATACTCCTTCTCGTCCTGCATATGCATCTCAGAGGTCGCCATGGGGCTGGGGACAATGTTGTTGCCGGCCAAGTAGGTTCGCATGAGGCGGCCTCCGGGAGTCTCCAGCACGCCGGCAGTGCGTGCTCGAGGGCGAGTGGCTGAAGCCTGGTTCGCAAACGCTTGCACGGCTAGGTTGTGGTTGTGGATGGCTGCATGCGTGGCGGCCAGCTGGTCCTGCAGCGCGGCTGCGTACTGGGTGTCGATGGGCACGCCATCCACGTCGTATTCGTCCTCATCATCGGCGTACTTGTCCTTGTTGTTGACCGAGTAGGAGCGGAAGCGGCTGGACTGCTTCGCGTATTCAACCATGTAGGGAGTTGCGAGCTGGGCCCGAGCAGGCTGAGGGGTCTCGGCCAGTCCGAGGTAATCCAGGGTCCGCATGTGCACGTCGGATTCTCCGCCTCCTTCCCTGGAGTACTGGGACTGCGATGGCGAGCTCGGTCCGTTGGATCCGACACTAGCAATGCTTGCAAGAGTTGAACCTCGCTCACGACCGACGCCAGCTGGATTCCAGCCGGTGTTGTTGAAGATGGAGGGACCGAATGGGGAGGCTGTACCGGGCAAGGCAGAGAAGGGACTGCGCTGGGGCATAGACCCTGCGCGGAGACGTGATAAAAGCGCGGAACCGCCAGAGGTGTTGTCGGGGTGGTCGAGGTTGGGAGAGGGCGACTTGTTGAATGGACTCTGAGACGGGGTAACTCGAGCAGACTTTGCCGCCAGGCCAGGGATATTCAAGAGGCCGTTGGCAGGGCCGCCGGGAGAGAAACGAGACGGGACGGTGCCAGCTCGGGCTCTTCGAGTCTGGGGCAGGCTGTCGGGGGTGGGGAGTTGGCCAAAGTCGGGGAAACCGTCGGTTGGCGACTCGGGGATGTTCTCGCGAAGGGGAGTTGAGTTGCCGCTCGTGGGAGGGCCACCCCAGGGATTTATAGGCAGGCCAGGGATCCCTTCCTGGGCTTGAATTTCTCTTGCCCTGGAAAAAGGTTGATCAGCAAGAGAGTTTGATGTATGCACATGGGTGCCTCGGTGGCGCTGCATGGGACGAACCTTTTGGAGAAGAGCCTGCCCGAGCTAGCCATCTCGTGCGACGGAGAACCAGCCCCGGATCGCGAGTTGCCCGCCATGATTCCGTTATGGTTGAGGCCACCGGGGAGACCAAATGGAGACCTGGTCGGGGGCACCGACGCATCGGCGGCAGAGGCGTTGTTGGCAGAGGGGGAGTGCGAACGGTTCTGGGTCGCGGCGTGGTGCGAGCCATAGCCGGGCGCCATCTGATCAGATCTGGACATTGACATTATCAATTACCTGCCTGGCCGCATGGCACAACGCCACAGAGCGCCTCAGGGGTAGGATAGAAAGTATTATTTCGCGCGTCGGGTGTCGAAGGGAGGATGAAGGAGGTCGAGGTCGAGGTCGGGGCCAAATGTCATGAAGCGCCACCACCACACGATGGCAGGTGACGCAGCGGCAGCAGCGGCAGCCCAGCGTACGACCAGAGTCGCGGCGCAGCAGGCGGTCCAGTAGCCGGTATTACAAGGGGATACTGTGACGAGCCGAGTCGGGCGCCTCGTCGACTGGCGGCCGTGGACGGGGCAGCACGGGGCTGGCGAGGCGTGCTGAGGGGATGCGTCGGTCCGCCTGGCTAACCCGTCGAGTCTTGCGGGATTGAGTTTGGCTGGTGCAGCCGCCGAGCTTCCGCGAGGTGCCTAAAGGAAGAGAAGAGACGAGGCAGAAACAAAGTACAAACGGGTTCAATATACAGGCCTCATTGGGGGGGGGAGAAGAGAGAGAGAGAGAGGAGGAGGTTGGCGATGGGGGGGAGAAGCGTGGAGAGGAGAGGGCCTGGAGAAGGGGATGGATGCGAAATGCAGGAGTCGACAAGAGGAGAGCGGGTGGATGTGCGCGTTGCTGGAGGTTCCCAGCCGACCTGTGGATACCCGTGATAGGTTGAGTGAGCCGGATGGGGCGCTGCTGGTGAGGGGTGGATGCGCTGGAGTCGCCGGGCTACAGCGGGAGGCTGGACGGCTGGGCCGCTGGAGCTGGGGCGCACCTCCTCACCTAGGTACCTAAATAGGTACCTTACTCGTAGGAGACCCGACGGATGGCTGCGGCGCCCGCCAGTCATCGGTTCACCTCGACGTCTCTGAAACACGGGCTGGCCCTCTCATGCTTCTTGCGCCCGGGGCAACCTAATGCGCGTTGCGAAGCCTCCTCCTACGAGTACGGACCACTCCGTGCAGTTTGCAGTTTCCAGGTACGAAGTTACTTCCTCGCACTCGTAGGCAGCGACGCCCGCCGCTGCGATGCCTTCGCCATGGTCCAGACTGACACGCACAGCTCCGCCACGTCCGCCTCGACTCGACAGCTCGTCCGCCTCCGTCCATGCGCACACAAGGCACGACGCGCCAGCATCCGTACAGACGACAAACAAGGGCGAGGCGTGGCCCGCCCCCCAGCTGCCAGCTGCCGGCGGCTCCCTGGCCCCGGCCTGCAGACGGCGGGTAGCACACGTTTTGTCTCCCGCCCGCGTGTGCTGCGTCGCCGCGCACGATAGGACCGTGTGCCCTTGCGCTGGCGGCTCTCGGATCCCCGTGCTTGCTTTGCCTCTGCGCGTCTGGCCCCCAAGCCCAAGCCCCCCAAGCCCCCCAGCCCCTGTCACGATGGCCGCGGTCCAATGGCTCGGGCTGTTCAGCCACTGCTGGTTGGTGCGAAAAGGGGGGCTGCCCTGCTCACCCCTTGCCCGCCTTTCCACTACTGTGTTACCATACAGCAGCCAAGGCAGCTGCTAGACCTTCTACTCCGTATTCTATTTGGGAAAGATTTCAGGAGACTCGAGTGGTCCTGTGCAAGCTCCACAGATCTCGAAACTTGGGGCCCGTATCCATACGTACGACGAACATCGCGACGGGACCCTTCAGGTACACACGTACCAGAGGGTGGCCAAAGGCCAGCACATCTGTCGTGTAAGGCATACAGACGGTTTGACCCGCGCATCAAAACCGTTGATGTATTATCGCCCACGCTCTCCGCATCACATCAGCATCATGCGGGCTCAAGCCGGCATCCCGATCACCCCCTGCTGCTGGGCAAGGACCTCATCATCCATCAAGCCGCGATAATCCCCCTTCCCTCCCCAGACAATGTGACATGACAGCACACGACGCGCATCCACAGGCCACGGCATTGTGCCGATCTCGCCAATCATCATGCGCAGAGACCCCCTCTGATGCAGGTGTAGCGATCTGCCAAACACACATCCTGAAACAACAGACCAGCCCTGTCTCCCGCCTCGCATTGCTCGTAACTACGTCCGAGAAAATAGCATTATTGTCATCATGGAGTATGCGCATTACCGGGCTCTCAATTGCCCACGGGTGCTGGCGGTATTCACTTCATCATTGGTCTATAACTATGAACCTGACGTGTCTGCTCGGGATAGCATCCTCTCACGAGCTGCAGCTGCAACAGCCGCTGGCCTTCAACTCGGTGTCGCCGCCCGCTCCACGTTGATACCGCTGTGCCATGCGTCACCGCCTCGCAAACAGAGACACCGGGGGCCCTTCGTGCCGCCGCCATGTTTGCCTCGGACAGTCCTCAGCTGCGCAAGACCATGTTGCTACTCAGACGCTCGCACAACAAACACGGTAAATCATCCCAACCCCAACGCCAATCCATTCAGGGGAATATGAGCATCATCCTTTGCTTGCCAAACCACAAATATGCCGAACTAAAACGGTGGCCCTGCGAGCCTTGCTTTCTTGACGGTAGGCACCATGCGACGCTTACTTCGCATGCTTCTTGAATGCCAGCAGGTCCGCCAGGCTTCCCAAGGGGCAGCCGTGCTTCAAGAAGTCGTGGGCCAACAGTTCGTCAGCCGAGGCACGGCTCTTGATGTCGACGCAAAGGCAGACGGAAAGGAATGCCTTGAGCTCCTTGCTCAGCTTCTCGGGCTTCTTCAGCCGCGGAGTTCCGTTCGTGGCGATGAGATACAGAGCCTTCAGTGGCTCCTCGTTCAGGTACGGCGGCTCAGACTCGATCATTTCGATGGCCATGATGCCCAGCGACCAGATGTCCACCTTTGGTCCGTATTCCTTCTGCTTCACGACCTCGGGAGCCATCCAGTACGGTGTTCCGACCATGGTTGCTCGCTTGGACTTGCTCGCTGTGAGCTTGGCACAGAATCCGAAATCAGCTGCGACAGATTAGCTTCGTGGACTATGACTAATGTGAAAGGGGGTTTGTGGCACGTACTGATCTTGACGTTGCCGCGCGCATCCAGGAGGACGTTGTCACTCTTGATGTCGCGATGAATGATGTTTTGGGCGTGGAGGTGCTGCAGGCCTTGGCATGTCTATGCGAGAAGAGTCCAGGTCAGCCCATGTGCTTCGTAGGGTGAGCCGCATCAAGACGGGACTTACCTCATGGCAGATGGTGGAAATCTGCTCTTCCGAGATGGACGGGTTGTTGTCGATCACGTCAGTCAGGGCACCGCCCTCCATGTATTCCATGACAACCCAAAGCTCGGCGTTGTTGTTTCGCAGGAAGGCGTCGAGGAAGTTTACAATGTTCCTGTGCCGGCTGTCCTTCATGACCATGATTTCGTTCACAATCAGCTCCTTTCTCGGCTGATGAGCAAGATCCATTTGCTTAATGGCAACCTGCGCCCGGCTGCCCTGCTGACGAAGAACCTCACGAGCGATGCCCTGGGCAGTGTCCTTGATCTTGGCAACGTAGACCGAGCCAGAAGCACCTTGCCCAATCTTCTTCTGCTTCGAGTACGACAAGTTGGGGTCCTCCTTGGACACGGCGTCCTTGAGTTTGGCCATGACCTCGCCTTCGGACATGGTGGACATGCGCACGTCTTGTTTGCGCTCTGCCGCTGATGGCTTCGCGGTGAGCGCAGCCTCCGCCGCCTTGACACCATCTGCCTGTTGCGTCTGGCTTGGCTTGGGGGCGACATTGAGCGGCTTGACGGGGGCCGGCAATCGAGAAGCGGGTTGACCTTGCGGCTGCGGCTGCCTCGGCGCAGATGCCTGGTTGCCGTTCTGGTACCGCGCTGAGCTGGATCCGGCGGGGCTGTCGTTTCGCGGCGTCCGTGGTGCCTGGCCGGCGGGATCCCGGGAGGGATTCGATTGTGAGGACATGGGAGGGCGACTCGGAGCGCCAGATCCACCAGGAGCTGGCGGAGCTGGTCTCTGGGCACGGAGGCCGCTGGATTGGCTCCCAACAGCCTTGGGCGCAGGGGGAGCCGCTCGCGATGGGTTGAATCGGTCCCCGAGGGATGATGGCGAGGAACCACCGCCGTAGGCGCCGCCACCGATCTCCTGCTGGGCCAGCGGGACCTTGTTCTTAGGCAGCGAGGCGTTGTACTCTTCCAGCTCACGCCTGTGTTGTTCGTCAGCCTCTCGCTGCTTCTGTGCCTCCAGCTGCTTCTTTCGCTGCTCCTCCCTCTGAACATCCTGAGAAACATAGTTGGGCGACATGGCCTGCATCTGCTGGCGTTGCTGCTGCTGCTGCTGCTCGCTGAGGGTCGGTCGCCTTTGAGAGCTGCTAGGCGGTGTCGTGCTATAGCTCGGATTGCGCTGAGATGGCGCGGGAGGAGCCGGACGAGGAGGTGCTATTGAACTTGCATTTCCATAACCCAACTGCTTGTTCTGAGTCGCGGCGGGAGGCGTGGGCGTGAGGCTCGAGTACTGATTAGGGTTCTCCGCTCTCTTGGCGAGATCGGTGTAGAAGTCCAAGACCTCGAAGACAGCCTGAGGGTTGCGTTCATAGTCCTCTTTGGTGATGGCCGAGGAGTTCAGGAGCTTCGACCACTCCGGGGGAAGGCCGATGAACTCTCCGGTCTGCGGGTCGAAGCCGACGTGGACTGCGTGGGAAAAGTTGGTTGGGTTGCTCACGCCGCCCATGCCCGGGCAGGCGCCGTAGATGAAGTCAATCCACTCGTAAAGATCATCGTCGCTCTTGACCCTGATCTGGAGCGTCCTGGTCTGCCCGTCGTCATCGCCGGGACTGCTGGATGCGCCATCAGCCTTCCTCTTGACCTCGAGGATGGTGCCCGCCTGTTCGACTCTGCCGACGTTGAGGACATCCTTCAAATAGAGCGTGTATGCGACCTTGCCGCCCTCGGTCTTGTGGAAGTCCAAGGACTCCTTGCGAAGAATCAGATACTTTTGTTTCCAGGGCTGGATGAAGTTCTTGCTCTCCTTGACCGACGCCCAGCCTTCCTTCTTGATCGCAACCCCGCCCATACCGTCCATGTTGTTGGACTGCTGACGGGCAATTGGTAGCGAGATGGTAGAGCCCGTGTAGGTCGACGTAGCCGTGCTGCGGATAGGAGAGATGGCCATGTTGGCCATGCTTCCCGGGAGATTGGTGTTTGGCGTTAGATTTAGGCGAGGTCTGTCGGTGGTGGGTGGCCGCGGCGCCGGGCCAGGGTTCATGAACTGGCCGGTCGAATACATGCTGCTGCGAGTTAATTAGCATTTGGACATTCCTCGGCAATGAACTCGACAAATATGCGGGAAAGAAGCCGTGCAGCCGGCTCGGGGGAGAGGGTGGGGGGGCCTCTGGGCAGCAACGCTGGCCCGATCTACTGGGGTGTACGGCTTGCAGCTGCGATTTCACCGTCAAGGGCACGCAGGACATTCCATGCAAGGCCCATGGCAGGCGCTGCGTTGACCCATCCACTGGGGGTGACTGGAAAGGCGACACATCATCGGCACCGAGCCGTGTGGTCCGGTCTCGGTATCCCCTGACTCCGACTGGTGGTGTGTCGCTTCTCGCGAGGATTTTGACAAACGACGACTTCTCCCCCCGATAAACGTACCTATTCTGGGCCATTTCGAATCAGGCTCGCAGCGGAACCGTAGGTAGTCCGGATGATTTGGCCTGGAATGTCGCCCAGGGCCACGAGCGCTGCGGCGAATTGCGGCGAATTGCGGCTCGTGCAAGCGGTCGCAAGGGGTCGCAGTGCTGCCAAAGCGCTGCAATGGCGTCTGGCCGATGAATCAAGGTGCTGGACAATCGTGGCGCCCAAGAGGCCGTAGGCGAGATCGCAAGTCGCTACCGCAAGCCCAGCACGAGCCGTTGGCCTTGTCGACGAGAGCCAGCGAAGGAGGGGGAGGGGATGCGGCCAAGGTAACTTGGGCGGTTTCGCCTCAGCAGCGGCAGCCGGCTCGCAGCGTCACCGAGAGGGGGGCAAGAGAGAGGTGTATGTCGATAGCTCGTGACCGTGTGTCTCGCGGGCGCCACTCGGGAACAGCGCAACATGAACAGGCCGTGGTCGACGAAGGCATACGCACTCGAGTGTGTGCAAGAAGGAGGTCGGGCGACAAGGAGGGATCTAATGTGCGTGGGGGATGGGAGGTGGACAGGCCCAGGTGCACAGTGCCCGTGGGGGCGGCGACAGCGCAGCAGTACAGTACATGCTCGCAGCGGCAACGCGCAGAGGCCCTTTGGTTTGCGTCGTAGTGGGCGCGCTGAGGCCCAAGAGAAACAGGGGTGAGCCATCGCGTGTCAGGGAAAGGCAGCGCCCGCAAACCCGTCCTAACCGCTGCGACTGGCAAACGGGGGTGGCGGCCCCTCCTTGGAGATGGAATGCGGGAGACCCTCGCTCGCCAATCAGCCATCAATTCAATCGAACGCCGTTTGCTCTCGTGGCCGCTGCGCACGAG
This sequence comes from Tolypocladium nubicola, assembly GCA_024340505.1. NCBI lineage: Eukaryota > Fungi > Ascomycota > Sordariomycetes > Hypocreales > Ophiocordycipitaceae > Tolypocladium > Tolypocladium nubicola. The sequence continues at coordinate 46,148 of JALHCA010000328.1, forward strand.
TGACTGCACGGCCCGATGGGTCCTTGCAAACGACTGCCGTGATCTGCAAAAGTCAATACCCTCGGCCTGCGCGTCACCGAGACGTCCGTGGACCGCTCAGCGGGGCATTCGCCGCAGCCTTTCGCCGACATGCAGCCTTTCATGAACGCGCAGCCTTTCTTCGACGCAGCCTTTCTTCGACGCAGCCTCGCTCGTTCCTCTCCAACAACGGCTCCTAGTCCATGCGTTTCCGGCCGATGCCCGCCTACTCGCCGTAAAGCCTCCCTGCGCCGACCTCTTATTATCTCCAGTACTTCGTACGCCGGAGCACAAGCAGCGCCGCGAGTGAGTGCCACCCGAATCAGCTGTCGGGGGCGTCCTGGTGTTGACAAGCGTGAGTCGCCCATGCCGCTGTTGGATCCCCATGGCCTCCTTGAAACGTAAGGCCCCGATCGGAGCTCCTTACTCGCACTGCCAGGGTGAGGCACTGTCTGCTGAAGAAACACCTTCGAGAACCGCCGCGTTTCTGCTCCACCAGGGGGCCTCGAGCGAAACAGTCTCCGCGCTCATCGCCCACGGGATCGGCGGTACCGCGCAGGACGACGACGAGACCCATTGTGCAGACGGAAGAGATAACCCGCTGCCCAGCTGCAGGTTGATATTCCAGTGGTTGTTCGATGACAAAAGCCGGGCAGCCTCGCTGCGAGGCCGCGAGGCGTCCATCGAGGACAACTTCCTGTCCCCACCACCACCTCCCCCCCAGTCTTGCCAGTCAATGCGAGGCCATTATGAGGCGCTGCGTGTCGCCTCGCCCGGGCTGTGAGAATAGGAGTTCCACAGCGGCCTGCAGCCCTC
>JALHCA010000329.1:0-13501 GCA_024340505.1 Tolypocladium nubicola
CGAGCGCGAGCGCGAGCACGCCGAGGCTGCTGCCGACGGCGATGGCGGCGATGGCGCCGGGCGCGAGGGCCTGCGACGGCGGGGCCCCCGCGCTCGCCGGAGGGGAACTCGTGCCGACACGGTCCGTGGGCGGCACCGTCGCGGGGACGGTGACGGTGCCGGTGGGCAGTGGGGCCCCCGGGCGGGCCGTCTCGGGCGCGCTCCGGAGGTCCTCGCCGCGCCAGCGGATCTCAAACGCCGGCGCGGAGAGGATGGTGCCGTCGTAGTTGGTCGTCGCGAAGCGCTGGTCCGCGCCGGCGCCGGCGTTGCACTCGTACTCCCTGCGCGCAGCGGCGTTAGACGGGCGGGCTCCTCGGGTGAATATCCAGGACGGCTTACGCGGGCACGCAGCGCACCGCCGTCTCGCCGCGGCGGAGCGGCCACCCGGCCGGCGCCGTCTCGGTGCACAACGGGCTGTACCCGGCGAAGCACACGCCCGGCGAGTAGAAGCCGCGCCGGGACCAGAGCGCCGCGCCGCCCGGCACGCGGCAGCCGTCGAGGTCGCCGGCGAGGATGGGCGCCGGGCACGCCACGGCCGGGTCCGTCATGCGCATGTAGGGGACGGCCGTGGCGCCGCTGGAGAGGGTGCTGATGCTCATGTCGGCTGTAGGTGGGTGGAGGACGGTGCGGTTGAGGCCGGAGATGTGAGGTGTGTTTGCGGAGATGGCGAGGCGAGGACAATGCCGTCAGAGCAGGTTGAGACTTGCGGCGACGGAGGCCGGTGAATCGGTTTTCTCGCCGTGCCTCTGCGGTGTGCTCGTGCTCGTGTGCCCCTTTTCAGGGCGCACGGGACAGTGTCACTGCATCGCGGGGAGCATGATGCGCTGCACAAACTACCCGCGAGGCGATTTGTTCCCGGGCGCTTGCCTCTGGCGCCTGTACCCATCACCCCGTCAGATCTCAAGACAATGCTGCCATTCCATGCTCGCCGTCTATCCTCCGTAAGCACCAACGCCTCTATCGTGAGCACCAACGCCTAGTCTACATCGTCGGGACTGGTCTCCTCCAGCTTCTCCCGCGCCTCGTCGAGGACCTGCGACTCGTCGTCCTCGCCATTCGCGGCACCCGGACCCCCCCAGGCCTCCGCCACGTGCTGCTCCGCGCCCGCCTTGAGCGTGCCGTCCTCGTTGACGTCCTCCTTGAGGTACAGCTTGATCGCGACGACGAGGTACACCTCGCCCGTCTCCCGGTGGCGCAGGACGTACCTAAGCTGATGTGAGCGCCTGCACGTGGCCCTACGATGGTTAAACGCCGCTCAGACAGAAGAAGTGCGCGCTCGCCGTGCTCCCACGGAAAAGGAGTAGACTGTGCGAGAAGGGAGCTCACCTCAAGCCCTGGCCGTCCCAGTACTTGACAATCGGCAGATGGAACCCCGGCAGCTTGAGCGCCAGGTTCGCAAAGTCGAGGTACGGGTTGAAAAAGTCGAGCCCGTACGTCTGGCCGTACGCAAACACCCACTTGTCCTTGCTCTCGCCCTTGAGCGCCCACTTCATGCGCGCCCGGCCGTCCGCCGGCACGCCCAGCGCGCTGCGCGCCTCGCGCCCGCGCGCGTCGCCCCCCTCGTCGAACCACAGGCCGCCGCGGCCCTCGTCGTACTCGCCGGGCCCGACATGCAGCGCGTTGAAGGAGCTGAGCGCCGGCCCGTACAGGTACGGCCGGTCGGCGTAGGCGTCGCCCTCGAGGCCCGGGTCGATCCACCAGCGCACGATGCTCATGGCCGTGTTGAACCCGGGCGGCAGCCGGTCGCGGATCGGCCGGTCAAAGTCGTTGCCGAACTGCAGGTCCGCGCCGCGGATGCCGTGGTGGTGGTGGTGGTGGCTCTCGCCGTTCGCCGCCGCCGCGGGCCTGCGCGGCGTGAAGCGGAACGAGATGCTGTACTGGTCCTGGTTGTAGGCGTGTGGCTCGGCCGCAAAGTACCCCGACGTCGTCGGTGACCCGCGCGGCAGGCCCTGGTAGTTGCGGATGCGCACGTTGAGCGCAATGTCGGCCGCCTCGTGGTTGATGTGCAGCGGCGTCGGCTGGTTGACGGGCACCTCGGCGTGCGTCGCCTCGTCGTAGCCGGGGCCCGCCGTGATGCGCAGGATGTACTTGTCCGCCATCGCGGCGCGGCGGAGGCGGGTGCTGTGTGCGGTGTGCTCTGGGACGGCGTCGCCTGTGGTCGAGGTGAAGGCTATTTATGTGCTGCTATTTATGTGCATCCCGTGTGGCGTCTCCGTTTCATCGCTCATGACGTCGAGAGTTTTGCGGTGGTGAGCCGGGTGCTCCGGCTGCTGATTACCCTATACCTCCGCGCGGCAGCGGCCTCTCGCGATGGCCGTCATCTGGAGAAACGCCCGAGGCGACGAGCCATGATGACCTGCATCGCTCAACTCGTCACCGCGCTCCGTGAATGTAATAAGTCATAGCTCAACTTCCTGCTACTTTGTTGAGGCAAAAAAAGAGGCAAAAGGGGGCAAAAGAGGGATTAAATTAATAGCTAGGACCTGCCTAAGAAGAAGGAAAGGCCGATGCCCCTGGATGTGTATATGCGTGTGTGTGTGTGTGTTTTCGAATACGAGTAGGAGAAGCCCCTGCCCGAAGAGGCCACATTTCTAGCCCGTGTTCGGGGCCCGGAGCGGAGCCCTGAGCCTATAGCCCCGTGCCTAGGTCCGACTCTCTAACCCAACAAACTACGAATACTCTACTTCAAAATTCCAAAGGCCACATGCATAGAAACAGCAACAATGGCATCAAGTGAAGCTGCCGGAAAGACGTTTCAGTTCAAGAGGCTCATCGCCGACCTACCCGACCATCTTATTCCGCAGCGTACCGAGTCTGCCAACGCAATCTCACCGCCTGGGTCTACCAAGTCGCCAGCAAGGCGTCTGATCATCGTCGGCGACGTCCATGGGATGAAGAAAACTCTTGAGGCACTCCTAGACAAAGTCAAGTTTGACAGATCCGAGGGTGATCATCTCATACTGGTTGGCGATCTGATCAATAAGGGCCCCGACAGCCCGGGTGTCGTCGATCTGGCTATCGGGCTCGGTGCCAGCGCTGTTCGAGGCAACCATGACAACGCCGTGCTACTCGTCGCCGCGGAACTAAAATCCAAGCTGCATCAGCCAGTACCGGCAGACACTACATCAGAAGACACCACGGGCTCGGGCTCGGGAAGCGGTTGTGTCAAGTCACATGGCAATTCCGAAGCTGATCAGAAATGCAAGAATGTCCACTCAACGCCCCTGGACAACTCTGTGGCTGCTGGCAGCGGCAAAAGCATGAAATACATCACCGCTGCCGCACTCTCTCCCGCCCAGCTCGACTGGCTCGCCTCTCTGCCCATGATCCTCCGCATCGGGTTCCGCCCCAACAATATCTCGCTCGGCCGTCTAGTTATTGTGCACGCGGGCCTCGTTCCCGGCGTGCCTCTAGAGCAGCAGGACCCGCATAGCGTAATGCACATGCGCAGCCTCGTCCACACGGCTGATGGTGGGCAAATGCCGATGGAAGAGGGCGCGGCCGAAGGTTGGGCGGCCGCGTGGGATCGCTGGCAGGAAACGCGCGAAGTTCCGACGACAGTTATATTCGGACACGACGCGAAGCGGGGACTACAACAGGGCAAGTTCTCGACTGGGCTGGATTCAGGCTGTGTGTATGGCGGCCAGTTAAGTGCGTTGGTGATGGCGGCAACCGAAAATGGGGTTGAGAGTTATCTTGTGCAGGTAGACTGTGCTGATCCAATCGTGATAGAAGGTGGCAAAGCAGAGCATTTAGCACAACAAAAAGATTAGAACCATTGATTAGTTGCCTACTGCCTTCCATCGAGTATCCGTTCCCGCTTCTGGATTTGTTCGTTCCATGCGATACGAGCGGAGGCCATTTCTTCTGGCAACCTCGAAGGAAACGAAGCAGAGTTTTTATGTGGTGAAAGTAAAATGCCTACAAGGGAGTGGCAGCAATGAGCAACGATAAGGGAAGAATTGGTAAGATGATCTGTGAGGAGAGTGGCATAGTCAAACTCCCGCCGTAGCTGCCGGTCGAACAACTCGTCTGCGGTACAATAACGGACCGCAGGTTACCTTTCAGAGCCCCCGATAACGCAAATTGACTCAAATTGACGGCTTCTCTCACACTCGTAATATCCTAAAGTTCGAAGGTCCTTGTCAATATTTTTGCGACATACTTAGAGGTATGGAACAAGATCAGGGAACGCCGGAGCCTGCCCTTGATGTAACAACGTTTTAGTTACATGTGTACGAGAATGGTCAGCCAAATCCCAGGGAACTTTTGAATCGGAGAGCCAACGGGGGTTCGTTGGAGATATACTTGTACACGCATGCGTGACGATGCAGGCTAGTAGTACGGACTAGCCCAGGGGGTTCCCTTTTGTATGCGCAAGTTTGTCTCGTAAGCCAATGGAGTCTACGCATAGAACCGACCAGAGTCTGAGCCTCTGCGGGTTCAGCTGGCCCACGAGAAAAGACGCCATGTGGGTTCATGTGTTAATTACGGAGCGATTGCATCCTTCCGAGGTATTTCCCTTGTTCGTTTCCTTTCATTCCACGTTTTGTCGCCAAGGCCATGGTGTTCAATCAACTAACGCTCAATTCTCACCTAACTTTACGTAGCCATGGCTCCCGCAGGAAGCAGTGCCGAGTACAGCCCTCTTCTTCAGCCGTCCCACGAAGACAGTAGCGACGCCGCTTCCATTAAATCTGATGGGCACCGGCCTGCCACTTCGCGACGCCTCGCCGTCGCAATCCCATGCCTCTTACTGCTCGCGGCTGCCGAAATTGGGGCCAAGTTGCTGACTGTGCCAATGGCCCAGATACAGGAGGGTATAATATGCCGTGGACACTACCCCGATGTCGTCGAAACGCCCAAGGATCCGCGGTGCAAGAATGAGGTGGTCCAGTCCGAGCTATCAATGTTGCAAGGCTGGGAGATGACCTTTGCGCTGATCCCTGGCCTTCTTACGGCCGTCCCGTACGGCATTATGGCGGATAAATATGGGCGCAAGGTCACACTCAGCTTGTCTCTTCTCGGCATGACCATGGTTGAAGCTGCTGAGATTGTCATCTGTAGGCCTCACCCTGACGTGGACCCTGTCCATGCTATGAATAATTCCTCGAAGCTGGCCTTACTAAATGACCTGCATAGGCCGCTTCCCAGATGTCTTCCCGATTCGCTTGATATGGCTAGCCACTCAATTCAACTTGATTGGTGGCGGCCCTTTTGTTTTCACGGCCATGGTGTCAGCCATCGCCAGCGACGTTTCCACTGAAGCGCAACGGTAAGGGCACAAACGCAAGACCCGGCACTATGCATCAAGGCTGAGTTCATATGTCATCGCAGATCCACTACATTCTTCTACCTTGCCGCAACCTCAATCGCAGGTGAGCTGATATCGGGTCCATTGGCGTACATGGCCATGGCCCGCGGCGCGTGGTTCTCTGTCATCGTCGGATTTGGGTGTCTCTCAGCCGCCGTCTTGCTCGCTTTGACGTTTCCCGAGACCCGCGGGCTGGCAGTGACCGACGAAATTGTCGACGATAGCGACCCGGAGTCAGTCACGGCTTGTGGACCGTCGTCACGAGTCTCCGCCGCTATGGAGGAGACGTTGGCGTCGATCCAGTGCCTGTTCTGGGAAAACAAACGACTTGGCTTGCTCCTCTTTAGCTTAATTTTCACTACTTTCGGCACGTATGTGTCAGTTATCCTGATGCAATACACCACGAAGCGCTTTGGGTGGACTTGGTCAGAGGTAAGATGCGCTCGTGCATCCAATGCACCCTTTTCTCTGTGGGCTGTCGCTAATATGGGTCAACCATGCAGGCGGCTTTACTTTCGTCGCTTAGTGCGTCTGTGAACCTTGCTTTAGTCGCCGCAATACTCCCCATCGTGAGCGAAGTGCTTCTAGTCAAGTTCAGTTTCCCGCCGCAAGTCAAGGATGCTTGGCTCGCGCGGGCAGGTATTCTGGCATTGGTCACCGGCACTTTCGGTATAGGTCTAGCCAGCAACTCCGGAGTGCTCATCGCAGGTCTCGTGGTATACGCCCTTGGTTCCGGATATGGCCCGTCCATGAAGAGCCTGCTCGCCTCTATAGCGGGCGAGCGTCATATTGGCATACTCTTTACTGCCATCAGCGTGCTGGAGACCATTGGTATGCTGGTCGCAGGCCCGTTGATGGCAGCGACATTCAGGGTTGGCTTGGCTTGGGGAGAGTTTTGGATCGGATTACCATTCATCTCCACAGGGTGTCTGTTGACTTGTGCAGCGATTATTGTATTCAGTGTGCGGGCGGGACATCCTCAGCCGGCCAAACAATACTCTTCATCTTTGGATGGCGAAGAATGACAGCAGGTCATAGGGGTGTTAAATCACTCAAAATCTGGAGTAGCGAGGTCGTAAATGGTACTTCGGTTATGTTGCAACATGTATGCCAACTTTCGTCATTCTGGGATGACTAAGCCCTTCCATTGGAAATATCAGTAGCGAGCATGAATACTATATTCTATAGGTGCGAGTAGCTGTTATCCTTACATACCTAGGGTGGAGCGACTGTCCCTAAGAGAATGAAGGTCCCCTACGTGCGATAGGGGCAGTTGACGCACGTGCTGCCGTCCTGATCACCAGGAATCTCAAAGGGACATTCGTGACGGTTGAAGAAGAAAGGGCGGGCAGCGACGGAGCAACGCATATGCGCCGTGGCCATGTGGCGGTTGTAGACAGTGAAAGTTCCCTCAACATGACCTCGGTTAATCATCTCGACAATCCACCTCTTTGCGACATCGAGCTGATCGCACCAGCCAAAGTCCCTGTACGCCTTACAGGTCACCTTAATCGTGGCACCAGTCGGAAAGGCCTCGATATCGTCCTTGATGTAAACAAGAGCACTCTCCGAAGGACTGCAGTTGTCCTCGGATCGCCTGAGTTCGTCGTGTTGTCTGGCTTTATGATCCCAGCGCTCAAAGAAACCTTGCCGATATAGCTCGTTGTCTCGCTTTCTCTTGTCCTCTCGAGCATCTTTTGTAGCTCCTGAGGCGAAGGCATTGCCAATGACGCCCGAGACCCAGTCGCCCCCTTTACCGATGCAGTGACCGGCAAAGCCACCACCTATGGCGAAAAAGGCGTATGCAGCTGTATGTTGGAACAGTTTGACAGTATGGGCCCTTTTCCATACTTCGGCCTGGTCGTACGCCGGCCAGTCGCGAATAAACCACAGGCGGAATGCAACGATTGATACTCGGCGCCAATGGCTGCTAAACCCGTGGCTGCCACAGCACCGCCGGCAACAGCATATGCAATGTCCGACTGCCACTCTCGCTTCTGCAGGTCAAGAAGCGCACGATACCAATCAGGAGTCTCGGCTAAAGTGAGGTTCTTCACTTCGTATGCGTCATCGGGCAGCCGAGAGTCTAGCAATTCTTCAGGCACCCGTACCGTGCCAAGGTCTGTAAAGTTAACCGCCCGGTAGTTTAAGATGTTGCCGAAAAGCTCTGCCGAAATGCCCCAAAGGGCCAGAGAAAGAAATGCTGCTTGGATCAGACGCATGGCAAAGATGCGACTTGCCACTGATGACTGAGAAGTCCCTTATGAAGGCGTGATGAGTAATAGAAGAAGAAATTGAAGATAAAACATCCCTTCTTAAGAAGTTTCAAGTCAAATTGAAGTGAAACCCTGGTTATTCAAAGTCCTGTTTGTCATTCGGAGCATTCATCACCTTTAATAGATGGAGGGGAAGCCATGGAAATCTCAATGACGAAGAGATTTTCGATCGGGAGAGGCAACGCAACATGAATCAAGAAGCTCCCAGTCATTGGCCATATTTTGGTCCTCAAAACACCCTACTACAACGCAAAACGCATCTCTATCCTTTCGTGGAACCCTACACCGGAATGAGACGAGGTCTTCGTTGAAAGTGGACTGCTTTCTGCCCATGGCATGCACGAGGAAGACCAAACCAAGGTTTGCAAGCCACTCCCAGTGGCATTTTGATTTTGCCCCGTTATGTTGGATACCTTTCAAGGATTGTAAATCCCACTGGAGCACAAGACCCACGACTGACATAGGATTATGGGTACCTGAAAACAAGCATCTTCTTATTGATAGAATAAAACCTGCACTCCTCCGTACAAAACCATCCCTCCATCAAGACTGAGCCATTGCAGCAGCCTGCTCATTGCGCAATAGCTCCTCTGACATTAACAGAAGAGAGTGCCTACGCATATAAACAACTATGCACGAAGTATAAACATGATGGCAGTTAAAGCCAATCAGCACGTTCGTATGGGGCTTGTATGCCGTACTCCAGTGGGATTAGCGATCCTTGAAGGGTGGAGAAAGAATGCGGGCCAGGTGGTAAACCTCAAAGGCAGTTGGCGGGCGAACAGCTCATCATCCACCCATCCAACTCCAAGCTCCCGAGAGGAGACCAGAGTGGCAACCATATGTGACCGACGAAAGCTCCAAGAAGCAGCATGATTGACTCTATCAGACGGCTGCCAACCCACCAGAACGCTAACAACAGGGGCCTCAGGGGTGCGACGGGGGCTAGACCCGCCAAGACAAATAAGCTTAAACTGGATACGGCAGGCCTCGCAACCGCCAAGGCCGCAATCTGGGGAGACTGCCAAACGCCCAGTCATGTGAGCGTCGTCGAGGCTGACGCTCCCCGTGGCGTGGCGGCCTCCAAAACTGCGTTACGCGTTCGCATCTCAAGACCCATTGCCGCATTTGCACACGCGCAGACGTCGCGAGGCCGCGCAGCAAGGCAGCGCACGGCGGTAAGCATCAGTGACACATCATCAGGGGCCTCACAGCAGCATTCGGGTGACATGGGCCGGCGCGATGAATCGGGCAGAGGCCTCCTGCCGGACCTGCGGCCGACGTACCCGGCTGCAGATCCGGTGTCGGACCCGGCAGCCGACAAAGAGGCTTCCCCGTCGAGGCCCCAGTCGGCGCCTCGGCCCGAGGACGGGGCCCTCGCGCACCGGATCACCAGAGTGTACCGCAACGCCAACCTGTTTGGGCTCCTGCGGTGGTTCCTCAGCATCTTCGTGCTCGGCTCCGCGGGGCGCATCGTCGCCGTCGGCGCGGGCGTCCCATCGGTTCTGCCGCTCGCCGGGTACAACATCGCCTGTGTAGGTTGCCCGTAAACTCATGCTACACGGCCATGCTAACGCGGAGTTCCAGGCAAGCCTCAACGTCTTGCTGCTGCTCGCGCACCTTGCCATGAAGCCCGCGTCGCCGACGACGCCGAGGCCGGCCGGGTGGTACATCGCCCTCCTCGTTGCATCGCCCATCATGTGGGTGGCCGCGGTGGCGACCTGTCTCGACATGATTGTCCTCACCAGGGAGGACAGCAGCGAGCGGGGCCCCGATGCGATCACGTACCGCTGCGGCCAGGACACCTCCGACCCGTGCCATCCGGAGACGGACGCGTCGTCTGTGTTCAAGGCGGCCATCTTCTGCACCTGTTTTTCGTTTGCGGCACTGTGAGTCCAGTCCTGGCCGGAGCCGAAGTGGCTGACATGCTCATCAGGCTGCAGACTCAGCTGTCTTGTGCAGTGCTACCACTTGTCCAAGCTCAAGCGCGACAACTTCACGCCAGAGGAGATCAAATACGTCTATGACTCGGCGCGGCAGAAAGCACTGCCGGTGCAGATGATCAAGGGCATCTGGAGGGACGGGTGGAAGAAGGCATGAGTGGGGGCTGATTCTCTCGTCGGGCAGTCACCCGAGTCCGTGTTGATCGTGGCAATTTGGCTGCATGTCAATGTCTTGCATTGGTCTCTGTCAAAGCGCCAGCACTGTTCATGGCGGCCCATCAGGAGCGGTATCCATACAAGCAAGCCAGCTTCTCATCCAACTCTCTGCAAGAATCTCGCGATGGGGCTCCCGCGACAGGCTGAAACCCTGCCTTGTGTCACTCGAGGATTTTCTGCAGGCAGCTGAAACAAATCACTGCAATTTGAACCTGCGGACGGATGCCGTTCATCGAGAAAATGTGAAAGTGGGACGGTGGAAGCGCCGCTCAACGGTAAATGCCAAAACGGTGCGGACTTTCACGTGACCTTACCGGACGGTACGTACCGCGGCTGAATTGCTCGGCACGGAATCTTATCGCCGGGTTCCGTTTTTGGGGTCCAGTCTATGGCCCCATCCATCCGTGGAGCCCGCCAATATGACATTCAGACTTCGCAGGCGCACGCATTCGCTGACCTCCATCAAACACCATCGCCTCTTCTTCTTCTTTCCTTCTCATCACCACCGTATTTAACCACCGAGGCTCCCATGTCAACGTAACCGACTCTCGCTCCTTACGCAACCCCCGAACACCCCCTAAACGTTCTGTACCGTCATGAGCGCCTCGTCCGCCGTTGCCCGGAGGGCGGCAGCTCGCAACCCCTTGCTCGGGAATGGTGAGCTCTTTGCAGCCAAGCGACGGGGTTGTCCATCACTGACACGCTGCACCTTAGCCAGGCACCTGTCCCGAGGCATCTCGCCGGCCCTCCTCGCGCGACACGTCGGCCGAAACGCCCAAGTCCCTGCGCTGGCGCTCCTGTTCCCCATGCGCCAGATCGGCACCGAGCACCACCGATCCGACGCGCAAAGCTCCACTCCGCCTCCTGGCTTCAACGTCGAGCAGGCCAAGAAGCCCCTATCCAAAGACGACAGCGCGACCAAGAAAGACGGCGCCGACGTAGCAACTAAGGATGCGTCGCCGAAGGAGGGCCTGACAAAAGCCGAAATTGCCATCGCCGACCTGGCAGCCAAGAAGGGCGACCTCGCAGAGAAGCAAGAGGTCGCAAAGGCCGACAAGGAGGACAAGAAGCTTACCATGTGGCAAAAGGTCAAGAAGGAGGCGCAACACTACTGGGACGGCAGCAAGCTTCTCGTCACCGAGGTCCGCATCAGCTGGAGGCTCGCGCTCAAGATGGCCGCCGGCTACGACCTGACGCGCAGGGAGCACAAGCAGCTGCAGCGAACCGTGCAGGACCTCGGCCGCCTGGTTCCCTTTTCCGTCTTCATCATCGTGCCCCTGGGCGAGGCGCTGCTGCCCCTGGCGCTCAAGCTGTTCCCCAACATGCTGCCGAGCACCTTTGAGGGCCAAAAGTCCAAGGACGCCAAGGCCAGCATCCTGCGCTCGACGCGCAAGGAGGTCAGCACTTTCCTGCAGCAGACGCTCAGGGAGACTGGTCTGCCGCTGAGCCAGGCGACGGCGCAAAAGGAGGAGTTTGCCAACTTCTTCCGCAAGGTGCGGTCGACGGGCGAGACGCCCACTGACGAGGACGTGGTCAAGGTGTGCAAGATCTTCCGCGACGACCTGACGCTGGACAACCTGTCGCGGCCGCAGCTGGTGTCCATGTGCCGGTACATGAACCTCAACACGTTCGGGACGGACATGATGCTGCGATACCAGATCCGCCACCGCATGAGGCAGATCAAGCGCGACGACAAGGCAATCAGCTTCGAGGGCGTCGACAGCCTCACCGTGCTGGAGCTGCAGATGGCCTGCGCGGCGCGCGGCATCCGCACACACAGCGTCTCGCCGGCGCGGATGCGGACGGACCTGCAGACGTGGCTCGACCTGCGCCTTAGGGACGGCGTGCCGTCGACGCTGCTGGTGCTGAGCAACGCCTACATGTACGGGCAGGGGTCGGGCGAGGGCTCGAGCCAGATCGACGCGCTCATCGGCGTGCTGTCGTCGATCCCCGAGGAGCTGTTCCACGAGATCGAGCTCGAGGTGCACAACGCCGAGGGCGCAGCCACCAACAAGCAGCGGCTCGAGGTGCTGAAGGAGCAGCAGGAGCTGATCGAGGAGGAGAACGAGCAGAACGAGGAGAGCCAGAGCACGGGCATGGCGACGCCCCGCGACGTCGAGGACATTGACGAGAAGGAGGAGCGCCAGGTGTCGGCCGAGGCCGCAGGCGTGGAGAAGTCGCCGGCCGGCGAGATGGTGGACGCCGAGCGCGACGCGGCCAAGACGGCCGAGGAGGAGCCCAAGGCCAAGGATGGCAGCAACCAAAAGTAGTAGGGGAGACGAGGCACGGATAGAGCGGAGAAAAGCCCCCATCACTGACATGCGCATCATCACCCACTCTCTTATTCTACGACTTGTTTTAATCACCATGTAACTATGACGGGACGGGTGGCATACTGAGACGCGCACGGGCTGGCTGCATCAGCCGAGAAAAGGCGAAGCAGCCGCGGGACCGCGGAACTACATAGACATCTCGTTCAAAGGAACGGCGAAATAGACGGCGCTTTGGTTACTCGCTGTGTCTGCCTCATGCTCGATGTGCTGGTGTGAACGCTGATTTGTGGCTGGTGGTGTGAGGCACGGACAGCCGCGGGGCTGCGTCATCGTCGCATGCGGCGTTGCGGCGATGGCCGGATAGCGAGGTACCAACATGCCGTAGACGGGGACAGCACAGACGGCCACCAAAGAGACAGAATGCTGGGCGTATGTGCCGGAAGTCTTCCCAGCGTCTCATTTAGCCTTCAGGCTGTTCAAACAACTTCCCATGCGCTGAGAAAGGCGACAAGCGGCGCATGCCTTGGCAGCGACTTGTCCCCGCCTAGCACCGCGGCGGCCCTCGGAGCTCCCACCAGCTGTCCCTCCCCGTCCTCAACACCACAGCCTCGAACCTCATCCGCAGCCTCACCTCTCCCCTCACCAGTCGCCTGCCGATTCCCTCGCCCAGCAGCCCGCCTCTCCCCCCCTCTCCCCCGGGCACCGACACACCGACGCAGCAGCCGGCCGTCCGCGCCATCCGACGACGCAGCCATGACCGTCTCCGACCAGGACCGTGGCGCGCAGGACGCCAGCACCTTCTCCAACGTGTCGTGGAGCGAGCACGTCCACGAGCAGACGTCGCGCCCGGCGCCCCCCGGCGAGGACCCGGGGTACCGCGCCGAGGGCGGCGGCGCGGGACTCGAGCGTGCCGAGGCGGAGGCCCTCGGCGAGGAGCGCCTCGAGTGCGTCGTCGGCGCGCCGCTCAAGGAGAATCACGGCAGCAAGGACGCCTTTGTGTCGTACCTCATCACCACCAACGTACCGCCCCTCTGCCGTGCTCGCGCTCCCGTGCCCCGTGGCTGACCCGCCCGTCTCGCAGTCGACGTTCCCGTCGTTCCAGAAGCAGAGCACCGCCGTGCGCCGCCGCTTCACCGACTTCGTCTTCCTCTACAAGCAGCTCACGCGCGACTATCCCGCCGCGGCGGTGCCGCCGCTGCCCGACAAGCAGCGCATGGAGTACGTCCGCGGCGACCGCTTCGGCGGCGACTTCACGGCGCGGCGCGCGCGCTCGCTGCAGCGCTTCCTCGCCCGCCTCGCGCTGCACCCGACGCTGCGGCGCGCGCCCATCCTGCACGTCTTCCTCGAGAGCCCCGACTGGAACGCCACGGTCCGCAGCCGCAGCTCGCGCGCCAGCGTCGCCGGCGGCGACCTGGCCGCCGGCGGGCTCGGCGGGCAGAG
>JALHCA010000330.1:0-20076 GCA_024340505.1 Tolypocladium nubicola
AAGCTTAAGAATACATAAGAATATAAGGGCACGACTATGAATACATAAGAATATGGCAAAATTATGTATTTATTCATTACTGGGATGTCTGGTCCCACGGTCCACCTGCAACCTCACCTCTCCCACACCATCTTGACCGCCGGGATTGAGCCCGAAATGCTCGGCCAGCCATCTGTAGGAGCCAGGAGCTCCCCACGGGTCTTGGGCTGATCGCACTCTTCGGTCAAAGCTTTGTGTTGCCTCTCCCGAGACGGCGCGGTTGGTTCAGACCCTACCACTACGCAACTCAACATCAGGGGTGATCAACCTGCTGCTGTGGGTGCCCTGCGAGTTGCAACCCACACCTCTGCCGGCATTTCTCCTGCTAGAAACATTTAACGCCGCCACAAGTTTGCTTTTGATCCACCCGCGGCAACCGACAGGTCTCGCAGACCTCGCACAAGCGCATTTTGATGCATCATGTGCTGCCTTGGCTGGTTTGCGAAAGACTAGCGAACTGAAGCTGTGACCCGTCAGTCAACCAAGCCCTTCGATTGTGGTAAAACGAGCCACATGGGCAGCGATCTCATCAGCCATCCTCGCTGATTTTGCACAGATAGTCGAGGGGAGGGGCATTGTGCGTTTGAAGGCCCTCATAAGATGTCTGTAGGCTGGAGAGCCAGAGCGTTCTGGCAATGTGAAACCAACATCAATATGCATGTTGGCTCAGTGTTTGGGGCAGACGCTGTGCAACCAACCACTATCATGGATTCCATGTCCCGAACAATGGCGGCACCCATTTCGTTCCCCCATCCACAACTCATTCCCAGTCTCCAATACAGCCCGTGATCCTGCCCGGATCCCAGCTGTTTTCACTAGCCGTTCTAACCATCTCAAATTGTGATAGGTTGTTGCAGCACCACAGGCATCATGCTCGTCTATAAAACCATGACTGTTGCCCAGCTCTCGAGTGTTGCGACACACTTCATCATTGTTTTACACCACCAGGGTTCAAAAAAGTATTCAGTCAGTAAAATATGGGTTCCGTTCAGCGAGTCCTGCAACTCTGCTCGCTGCTCGCCATCGCCGGCACAGCTTCTGGGCGTGAAACAATTATCCAATGGGGCACTTGCATCGAGGACTTCGACAGTGCGCTGCCTGTAGATTGCGGTCGACTGTTTGTGCCTCTCGACTATACTAATTCAACTTCCGATGTGGCACTCAGCCTAGAACTGCTCCGAGTTCCTGCGGCAATCCAACCGGCCAGGGGAAGCATTTTACTGAACTTTGGCGGACCAGGCGCTCCAGGACGAGAGAATCTGCCTCCTCTAGCACCACAATTACAGGCGTGAGTCTCTCACCCCATGGCGAGTCATTGATGCTGAGCATGACGATTCAGGCTCTCCGGAGGCCAGTACAACCTCATAACATTCGACCCACGGTATGTGCTGCATGTGGGGAGTCTTGATCCGTTTTAAGCTAACAGCCCACAGCGGAACTGGTAGTACCATCCCATTTACGTGCTACGACAATGACTTCGAGCTGCAACTGTATTGGAACGGTCAGTCGTTTCCTGACGGCTTCGACACTCCAGCCTTAGGGAAACTTTGGGCAAGAGGAACTATTGACGCCGACTCATGTGCCAAGAACCATAACGGAACTGGGAGACTCATAAGCACAGCCTTCGTTGCTAGGGACATGGTGAAGGTTGCCGAGTCTCTGGGCGAAGACGGCATGGTGCGATACTGGGGTGAGTCTACACGTAAGCGAAGAAGGATGAACATTGCTAATATGTCCAGGATTCTCGTATGGTACAACTTTGGGAGCCACCATTGTGTCCATGTTCCCAGACAAGGTGGACAAGGTGGTTCTCGATGGGGTCCAAAACCCGCACGATTACTACCACTCATACGCGTACGTTCTCCCCATGTCCACACACCGGCTTGATGACTGATTCGAAAATGACCTAGAGACTTTGAAGGCTGGGCGCAATCAGACGAGGTCTTCTCGGAGATATTCATCGCCTGCGCTGAGAACCCGGACGAATGCCCCCTCGCTCGCCGCGACAAGACTGCCGCTGACCTCGAACGGGCTGTCTGGGACCTCTTTGAGACCATGAAGCAGCATCCCATCCCCGTCGGGCAGATAATAATAGGCCGGGAGGGTCTTCAAGGGATGGTTGCGAGCAGTCTATACTCACCGATAAAGTGGAAGAACATCACCGTCGTGCTTGATATGTTTCTCACTGGGAATATAGACGAAAAGTTTGTGCTCGAGATCGCAGCCGAGAGCATACTGATAAGCCAAAAAGATTTGCCATCGGTGGCAGGGGGGTTGAAGCTCGAGGGCATCCACTGCCTCGATAGGGCGGCGCGGGCGCGGACCTACGAAAACTTCCAACCGGCCATTGATCGGCTCTTTAATACAAGCAGGATCATGGGAGGTGCTTCAATGCCCCTGAGCATGGCGTGCGCGCAGTGGAAGATGGATCCAAAGGAGCGTTATGAAGGCGACTTTCGTGTCCGACCAAGGAACCCGGTGCTGATAGTGGGAAATACACACGATGGCCACACTTCTATCCGTTCGGCCCACAACGTCAGCGCCGGCTTTGAGGGCAGCGTGGTTCTAGAGGTCAATGGCTTTGCCGTATGTTACTCTGTCTTGCCCATCGATTATAGGTCAATGGCTAACGGCTCGACTTGGAACGCAAGCATACCTCCATACATCTTCCTTCGCGGTGCAGTCTCAGGACTGTGTCGAACTATTGGCTTTATGGCACCCTCCCAAAGCCAGGAACCGTCTGTCCGGTGGACTCTCCCCCCTTCTCCAAAATCACATGGGCCGACATAATTAAGACCGCTGGAAGCGACACCTCTCTCGAGAAGAGGAGCTTCGACTATGAAGCAGGGCTGAGCCGCTGGCGACCCGTGTGAAGGAAAGCAACATACTTGGTAACCTGAATCGTGATTGCGTATTGGTATTCTCCGAGGTTAAAGGAATGTCATGCTCCTTATTCACATTGCCGCGCCCCTATATTTGACGCAATTCTACTGGCATCTTCCATGAAGACGGCCTTCACCAGCAAGGGCAGCCCACCGGCTGCCTCTACGACATTTCCTCTCTCGTGTCTGGTATCTGCACTACCGCAATTCTTGCAATATGTTTGAGACCTCCTTGAAAGCTCACTTCCCGTGTTTGCTAGATGTGACGCCGCCTGGCATGATGGACGTGAGCGAGGGATGGGCTCCGCTATGCTGTGGTTTGGGACGAGCCTCCAGATGAGCCATTTCCCCGAGCGAATTATGCCGGAGCTGTCGACGGCTGGCAGGTCGACTTTTCTGGAAGCAGGGTCGAGGTGGACGGGGATATTTGCTATTGCCGAAGCAGTCGGTTATGCTGCGTCGTGGTTCTGGTAGAACGGAGCTTCCTGTGCGCTTCGACTCACGAGACATTTACCAGACCACTGAAGCGCTAACGTCTCATGTAGGACTAGAGAAAAATGTTCTTGGACTGATTCATATGAGTATAAATGGCATAAATAATCCTAAGACTGCAATTCAAGCCCATGATTTTCTGGCTCGCATACTTTGGCTCAGGTTACGGAGGGAGATGTGCTTGTGCCCAAATCCCTGTGCTCACCCACTGATGTTGGGTAACCAACGGGCCAGCAAGGCTGCACGTACCATGCTCGAGCCTGACCGAGGCTCGGGCTTCGAATCCCGTTGTTAGGCACAGGGTGCTTCGTACATGCTTCATAATAATGTCAAAGGGCTATTGCGGATCAACACTAGCAGCTCCTGAGCACGGGTGTGAGCTTGACCTGTGCTGTGCCACCAAAAGGCCGCAAACTTTGAATTGCGCACCACCCTTGGATTGGTCGGGACTGCTGGATATTATGCCTCACATCGTTCATCATAGTTCAACAAACTTGAGCATCAACTTTGAACTGTCATACGAAGGCGTCCGTGCTGCCATAAATACTCAACGGTGACACCATGTCCAGCGAAACCTGGGACTATATTTTCGTCGGGGGTGGACTTTCGGCGTCGGTCACGTCCAATCGCCTGCTGCATCTCGACCCGTCCCTCAAGATTTTGGTCGTTGAGGCTGGTCCTAATGCCAACAACGATCAGGACATTATCTACCACGGCCCTACCAACCACGTCGGAGGAGTATACGACTGGAAGTACCAGACCGTGCCTCAGATACATCTTGGAAATCGAGCTGTGAGCCTCCCTTGTGGCAAAGGCCTTGGTGGCGGTACTGTCATTAATTTTGGTAATACGACCCTCTGCCAAAGCTTCGTTCAAGGCCTTGTTGACCTTTGACCAGCTGGATGGATCCGCGGAGATAAGACTGACTTCGACCTCTGGGGCGAGACTGTTGGCGATGATCGCTGGAGCTATACGGGCCAGCTGCGGTTCATGAAGCAGACCGAGAGCTCCAGTGACACCATAAACCCTGTGGAACGTGGTGCCAATGGGCCTATGCGCTTACAAACGGTTACCTCCGCACATCGCGAATTTCCTTTGCGCCATAGTGTTCTCAAATCTTGGGAGGAGTTAGGCGTTAAGCCGCTGCCGCATCTCGACGCCAACGCTGGGAGCCCGCTTGGGGTCGGTGACTTTTGTGAGAACCGGTGCCAAGGCCGGCGGCAGATCGCTTCAGTTATTTACTCCATTGACGGTGTTACTGTTTTGGCGAATACATTGGTTGCCAAGGTGCTTGTCAAGAGGCAGCATGGCAAGCATGATACTATAACCCTAGCCTACGGTATTCAACTTGCCAATGGGACTGAGATACACGGCAAGGAGATTATACTATCGTCGGGAGCCATACGGACACCACAACTCCTGATGATTTCTGGCATCGGGCCCGCTGATGAGCTCGCCTGCCACGGCATCGAAGTCGCCGTCGACGTGCCGGATGAAGGCAAGAATCTGGCCGATACTATATGCTTCCCACGAGATGGAGGCTCGAGGACCCTTCGGCCGGATATGCTATCGGCTCTGACAATCCGATATTTGGACAGCCACCACACAACTGGGGCCAGCCGATTGACTTCATTGTCACGACAGGCGTGCAGGACAAGGACGGGCTGGCGCGAGCGATCAAGGCCGACGAGGGCGTGGCACCTGACCCAGCAACCCATCCTCTACTAAAGAAGGAGCGTGCCTTGAACGAACATATCTTCATGTACGCCGGCGCACCAAATGGCTCGGCCGTCTCGCTCATGCTCATCAGCCTACTGCCGACGTCGCGCGGCAGCGTTACCCTGGCGTCCGCTAACATCAACGACATGCCCCTCATCAACCCTATTTACAACGCCACCGAAGTTGATAGGTTCGTTGCTCGTGATGGTCTTCGCCAGCAGATCAAGTTCGCTGGCACTACTGCCACGGTAATTGGCCGCGATATCCTCGACGGAGAGCTTGGAGTGCCTGGGTTCGATATGAAGCTCACACCCGACTCGACAGACGAGTATATTGACAGTCGAGTCGCGGCGGTGTTAGAGTATGTTGCTGCCCACCTAACAGTCAAAAGTCCTAGTTGAACTCCTGCTTACTATACATTAGATCTAGCTATCACCCAATTGGCACTGCCGCGATGGGTAAGGTCGTCGATGCCGACCTGAACGTCAAAGGCGTGGGTAACCTGGGTGTCGTGGACGCTTCTGTATTCCCAGTCGCTGTTACTGGTCATCTCCAAGTCGCGCTGTATGCTATGGCCAACCAGGCGGCGGAGATCATACATGCCCAACGGGGATGGAAATGCAAGCAGTGATGGCAGATGATGGAAACGGTAGTCAACTGGGCTATCAATGGTAGAACGCGGACTTCTGCCAATGTAACTGGTGCGTGCTATGCTATCGCCATCTATTCTATAGCCATTGTCTAATAAGAGCAGATGTCGATGTTCGCAGGGGACGATGCCTTTCCCCACTTCCAGCCAGGGTTCAAGACTGAGACGTGGCGCAGGTTGTTCCTTGCCCAGAACTGGTAGTCCCCATTGCGGTAGTCATTTTCAGAGTTTGGCGGGCAGGTGTTCTTGAAGCTCGTGGTATGCCAGTCCTGGTGGACGGAGTGATGGAACTTGCCAAAGTAAAACTTGCCGTGGTCTCTGTTCTTCTGCTGGAAGTTCTGCCAGTCGTTGGTGCTGGTGGCAAAGTTAGCAACATGGATACAGGACGCCAGGTGAGAGTAAGCAATGGACGGGCAACGCACCTGTCGAAAGTATCGTTGATGTCACCCCAGCCGATGGTTTTGTGGTTTCCATCTGTTTAGCAGAGTCAGCTCGTCGTTTGAGAATTGTACCCTGCGAGGCACGCACCTTGCTCCATGGTGACCGAGTCACGGACCCAGGTATCGCCGCCGTTGTTCCGGAACTTCACAACGATGCCCTCCCAATCGCTCTTGTGCCCGGTGTCCTTCTTGAAGTAAACGTAGTAGATGATCTTCCAAGAGCCGCCACAGTTCTTCACGGCCCAATAGGTCGGGATGGTGCCGAAAGGCTCGCCAGCGACGTTGCCACAAAAGGTATTGGTACCCTGCCACTGGGGCTGTGGAGGGCAGCCATGACCTAGCTTGCCGATGTTGCAGTTGTCTGGGTCTACGCCGTTGGTTTGGTGACCATTCCCATCCTCGGCGGCCGAGGGCATGCAGGTACCGGACGCCATGTACCACATAGGGGCAGCAGCCTGGGCGGCCCCAAGGCCGTTGTTGTTGGTGAAGGCACTGCCAGGAATAGCATTGTTGGCGAAAATGGTTTGGGCGCCAAGCAAAAGAGCCGAGCTAATGATGGTGAAGCTCCTCATGATGCGAATATTATGGCGAGCTTGCAGGCTGGACCGGTTATGGGCAAAGTGTTAAAGATCTTAATAGGTTGAGACGTTGTCCTATTTCCAAGAGCAGCGTCCATATCGCGGGAGACGTGTAACTTATAGCTGGCCGCCGATCTGGATAACGTTGCTTTCCGGCATGCTCACGAGCACTTTCGACAAATTTACACGCCGAGGAAACAGCCATACTAGCGACGGTCTCAGTGGAGGAACTAATATTGTATGCGAAGTAGTCCGCACAAAGTGGCGCTTCATGTCAGCAGTAATTACGGACTAATAAGAGTCTCGCTATGTGAAAAGTACCGAGGAGCCATGTGTAGCAGATGCAAAGATCAGGTCACTTGAATTGCATGTCTTCGTATTTCTCTTTTGGTTGGCGGAAAAAAAGAGTAAGCAGCTCAACTGCCGGTCTCACCGAAGATGCCAGCCCCGTTGTTCCACTTCTGGCCCTACCTACTTTCTCACGCGGCGTTATTCTCTTCTGACGTGCAGGCTCTCGTAAGCGCCGTAAAGGATGTGGTTGGTGCGAAAACCAGATTCCTCTTCTCGACTGGTAATATTAATATTAATTGCACCTACAGCAGGTTTGTGAGCTGAACCGGCAGCTGTGGACTATGTGAGAAGTTATTGAAATCCCACTACAATTTTATTGGTTTGAGGCTCCGCCCGTCTATCTTGCTGGACACGGGGCTCACTGGGTGGATTACTATTTTATTAATAGGTATCATACAATGTAGACCGTACATAAAGTGCGCATGTTCAGGAGTCCGCCTTACCGCAGCTGATACAAAGGACACGGCGTTCGGACCAGAGAGCACCTGCATCGCTGGACCTTCAGTCCAATTGCCTCTTGATTCATTCATGAATGGGTTGAGACAGCGCTGCCAGGCAGCGGATGTCCGTTGCCAGAGCTTTCTCTATTTCGGCTGACGTAGAGCTGCTGTCTTCAGCGCCGGGAGTCGGGATACGTTAAGTTGGGTGAGGCTGCACGCGCTGGAGGGCGGGAATAAAATAGTCTCGCGCTTTTCCAGGCTCAGCAGGATCGTGTGGCAAAGAGCTAGCGCAGGCCGTGTCAGCGTGGCTGTAAGGCGGTAGAGGCTGCGGCAGATGCAGGGTCGGACACTTCCTACGACAAGGCTGGGTATGGCGGCCAGTCTCGCTTTATTTGCCCGTCGTCCTATATAGCTGCGGCTCGTGGCAATGCCTTACCGCCACCTCCATATCTTCAGAAACGCGTGGTCTTATCGACAAACTCTGTGAAGCAAGCGTCACCCCCGCATTGCAAAAGTACCTTGTCACAGCGCTCGCAAGCCGGCCAACGCTCATCCTGAGTTGGCAAACATTGGTTAGCTGGCTTGTATCAGTTAGAAGGGGACGAACTCGCCGCACCTAACCATATACACGAATAATGGAATCTACAGGCCCCCTGTCGCCTCTGAGTGCGCACGGAGCAATTTGTATATAATGCCACATGAAACAATATCGTTCAGTATATACTAAAGACAAAGGAGGACATCATGTAAGTTTAAATGACCTATTACTATTAGAAAATTGCAAGTACTATTTGCTGCTTCATATAAGCACCAGGCACTATTATAGAGGGAGGAACGGCATGACGGCGTTATGGGAATGGGACTGGTGGGTCGTTCCGGGCTTCAAGGCGCGGCGCCGAGGTACTTCGTACGAGTTGATGAACTAGTGCACGTGGGGAGACTGGATTTTTAGCCCTTGATTGCATCAAAGCAAGTGACTAGTAAGACGCAGGGGATTCTAATACATTAGGTACATTAGCTGGGGCTTTCCTAGTTGCTGGACTTGCTTCTACAACCGACATCATGATTCGTGAGGTTGCACTGAGGGAATCTTGCGGGTCAAATAGTGGTACGCTCTCGTACTTCGTACCTAGGGTGGTCAAACAAGCGCCACAGGGTGCAGGCAATTGCCGGTATTTCGGAAGTCCAGTAAAGTAGCTACAAGTAATATAAAGGAGCTGGCGTTAGATTGATGTTATAAAGGTCGATAATAAATAGCAATGGCAGGGAGGGACTGCGTTTCCAGCTCAAACGTACCGAACGTCATGCTCGAGTGATGCTGGTGTGCTGGTCGGCAAGCAGCTCATCCGCCTTCAGCTTAGCTCGCCAGATAACAAGGCACCCAGCGGCAACCACCAACGTTGACGTCACTGTCCGGAGCTTTACACCCTGGAATGGAGCTCCCGACTGGCCTCTCATTCTTTGTTACGTTGAACATGCGTCATACTTTTTAAGCCTGACCTGAGCTTGCTCTCGTGCATATAAGTCATTGAACCGTCGTCGCAGGTGCAAGACTGACTTGCTGAGCCTCAGATAAATAATTGGCCTTGAGCATCCAACGGCAGCCCCAACATCTATTTACGCTTCCCTCTGCTTGTCGATTAACCTGCCATCCGTCGTCACGATGATCCCTGCAAGACAGCTGACGAGGTTCGCCCTGCATCGGGCACCGAGGGCGACGCGCATGCCTCGCCGCCAACAAATCCGCTTCCAGTCCACTTCCTCGTCATCCACCCCAAGCTCAAGCAACAACTACATTGCAGCTGGTGCCGCTGGTGGTCTGGCAGGCGCAGCTCTGTTCTACGGCATTTACTCTTTCACACCGGCTGGGAGGACGGCGCGCAAGCTGAACCAGGCCGTCACTGAAGCCAACAAGAAGTACCAAATGGCCGCAGACAAGCTCCAGCAGAATGCGCCGAACCCCGATCAAGCTGTCGAATCGATCAAACAATTTGCGTATTCATACGTTGGGTGGATCCCTGGTGGGCGAGCCTACGTCGATGCCGCGTTCAGCGACTGGGATTCAGTTCGGAAGAACCATAAAGATGAGGCCGACAAGATTGTCAACGATGCCTACAAGCAGTTCCAGGAAGTGTCAAAGTCGGGGCTTAGCTTGGAGACTGCATCCAAGGCCTACGAGGTCCTGGCCGACCTGTCTAAGAAGATTGCTAGCCTCGCTGGTGGCGCCTTCTCCGACATCCTCGATAACCATCCCCAGGTCAAGGAAAAGTTTGGCGGAAGCATCGAGCAGCTTGAATCTATGGGCGAGCAATATGGCCCCGAGGCAAAGAAGCAGGTGGACGAGACGTGGAGCAAGCTGAAGGACATCTTGGCTGGTGGCTTCAGCGCCGCTAACCTGGAAAAGGCCCGCAAGCTCATTGAGGAAAGAGTCCAACAGGTCAAGAAGCTGGGAAACGATGCTTGGAAGAAAGGCTTGGAGGAGGCAAAGCCTTATCTCGACAAGAATCCCAAAGCCAAGGAGCTGATTGAGAAGAACACCGACGCCCTGATGCAAGGTAACACAAAGGAACTGTTCGACAAGCTGCGTTCCGCAGTCGAATCCAACAATCTGGGAGACTTGGAAAAGTACGTCAACGATGCCGTGGACAAGGCCAAGTCTAAGGGTGCCGACGCGGCCGGTGCCTTGAGCCTCGACAAGTATCTGAAGATGATTCCGCAGGGAGAGGAGATCCTACCGAAGCTGCAGCAAATTGGGCAGATTGCTGACAAGCACAAAGAGGAGGGAGAGAAGCTGCTTAAAGAGACCCTGGAGGAGCTGAAGCAGGTACTTGAGCAGAAGTCACAAAAGAGCCATGATATTGTCCATGATTCCTCCAAAAGGGACGAAAAATAGATGATAGGCCTCATTGGGAGGGTATTGTAAACCATGCCGGTTGGGTTAATGTTTCGTTTTTCTGCTCCAGCATAAGCTGGCAATGTTTCCTGTATTGCCGATGGTCAACGCAGATGGCTTACTGTTGATGTGTTGACTGTGCTCGTAAAGCAAGTGTACGGTGCAGCGGCTAGCCCCTGACTGAAACTGAGACGCCCTGGCCCGGTCCCCAACCGTTACCGAGCTCAAATGTACATCATAATGAACATTGATAAGGAGGGAGTCGCTGTAAATTCATCAGGCTTTCTGAAAGCCCCCCCCAACCACTTAATTCCCCGCTTCGCTCCTTGCATCACTAAGTCTCCTTACCTCTTCGCGATAGTCGCTTGTTTCCCAATCGCTCGACTTGATTGCGTTCACGCGGCGAACGTACATGGTGTCAATCTCCTCCAAGGTTCGGTCTTTCGACTCAATGACAAAGAAGAAGACGATCACGACGAGGGCGGCACAGCAACCAGCAAACACCAGGCCGTATAGATAGTCGATTTCATCGACAATGAAGCGCGTACTATGTATTGCCATCGTTAGTTCGCCTTGACGCAAGTGGTCGTCGACCGGCAAATGAGCACGTCGTGCGTCTCATGACTTACAAAAAGGATATCATACTAAACCGAGATTGTTAGCAGGCTGAACCAAATAAATGTCTTCTGGAACTGGATCCATACAAATTCCAAAACCAGTTCGAAGCTGTTGCAAGGCCCATGCAAGCACTTCGGTATCGAATCGGATAGAGCTCGGCATTGACCGTCCAGACGAGCGGGCCCCAGCTGACGGCGAAAGCAGCGATGGCGAGGCAGGAAAAGGTGACCAGAGCAGACCCGGCCTTGGGAGTCAGCATTGGGTTGTCGTGATCGAGTGCAAAATGCCCGACAAAGGCATACACGCTACAGAGTCTCGGATTAGCTTCACATCTCTCTCCAGCCAGGCATTGCAGCTCATCCACTTACAGGAAGCACATCATCATCCAAGCCGCCCCGGCCATCAGTGTGACTCTCCGACCGAAACGCTTGACGATCCACAAGCCCCCGATCGTACAGAAAACATTGACTGAGCCGAGAATAATCTGCGTGGTATAGCTGTTGCTTATGCCAGTGGCTGCAAAGACGGTCGTGCCGAAGTAGAAGAAGAAGTTGGCGCCAGTGAGTTGCTGCCCAGCCTGCAGCGTGATGCCCAGGATTGTGCGGTAAAGCATGCGAGGGCCGGTGAATATCTCGATCCAACGAAACTCGGCGAGGCTCTCGCTCTCCTCATCTATCTTCGCCTGAATGTCCGCGATCTGGTGGTTGACGCCGGCAGAGTCGGGAGCGAGGCCAGTTAGTCGAGCAATGGAGATGCGCGCCTCGTCGACACGGCCCCGGCTATATGCATATCGTGGACTTTCGGGGAGAAACAGAATACTCGTCCCCAGAATGAGGGCCCATGCGAAGGACAATCCGTTGGGGATTCGCCACGAGGCACTTGACTGTGTGGCCTCGGTTCCCCAGTTGACCATCTCAGCAGTCCAGATGCCTAAGGTGATGAGCAGTTGGTACGACGAGACGATGACGCCGCGGATCACGGCTGGCGTGCTCTCCGACTGGTACATGGGCACGACGACGGACATGGAGCCAATGCTCAAGCCAGTTATGAGGCGGCCAACGGCAAATTGGGCCCAATGCGTCGAAGACGATATCTCAATGGCAGTCCCGACGCACGTAAAGAATGCCGATGCGGATATCGAGAGGCGGCGGCCAATTGTGTCTGCCATCTTACCCGCAATGAGGGCGCCAAAGAGGGATCCGATGCTCAGAAGACCGACAATAGTGCCCTGCCGAGCGGCGCTAAAGGTGTAGGAGCCGTCGCTCTGTAGTGATCCGAAGCGGCGTGCGAAGTCTTCCATGAGGAAGAAGCCGGAAATCTGGCCACTGTCATGTCGGTTTCATCAGCATCTGCTCCCATCGCCTTGCTCAACCAAAGCAAGCAGCCCTCGACAAAGCTGTATGATTGGCATACCTGACATAGCCAAAGATGAAGCCACCGAGACTGGCAACGGCACCGAGGACGCAGGCTATGAACGTGACCTTTTGCTCTGCCATGGCGTCCGACTTCTCGCCCTCCTTAACACCATCCTTGGACAACTGTGCCTCAGGAGGCACACGTCTTTGAAGAGCCCCATAGTGATCTCGTAGGAACATTCACAGTCTGAGTAGAAGAAGCCCGGCGCTCCGTGGCAAGTCAGCACCGCAGCGAAGACAGGCGACAAGAAATGGGAGCAGCAGGCAGACGGAATTTGGGGAGAAACAATACGGGATTGGAATGCTCTGCAAAGGGCTCGGACTACTTTTCAAGGCTCCCCTTGTTTCTGGCATCGGTGGAACTCTCGATCCCCGATAACGGGTTCCACATGGAGAGTTCTGGTACGTACTCCGTTCTCCGTACATATTTGGGAACTGTTGATGATGACATCGCCCGGACGTTGACCATGGCGAGTCACGGCAGCCCACCTGGGTTGGCAATGCCCAGGCGGGTCGGGAAATGGACCGATTGCTCGGCGGGCCGGACGTGATAACGTCAAGGAGCATCATGCCACTTTATAAGTTACAGCGCATGTCATGCCCGCATGCCCATTCGACGCCTCCTGGGCGGGAGTGGCTTCTCATTTCCCCAGGCTCTCAGCACCACCTTGCAGGGCGGCGTGGAGTGCAAGCACGACGCACGTATGAGACAATTGCCCGTTACTGGCACGCTTTATTTATACAAGCGATTGTGACGTTTACGAGTATTTGTAGGCATCGGAGACGAGTCTCGAAATTTTCAAGACGGCCCGATGGCAGAATGGAGTTAGTGGGGACTCTGCGGCGCCAGAGCCACATTGGGTCCGGACAAGCCGGACAAATACTCGTTCTCCGTCCTGTGTGCTCGCGCTCGTGTCGTCCGTAGTCTGGCCTTCTCGATCGGTCCGTTGGACTCGTACGAGTACGAAACCATCACGCTCTTGTTTTGTTGGAGGAAGCCTTGCTCTCGTTCATTGAGGCTTTTCGGTTGATTGGGTGGCTGGCGCTGACACAGTTTCCAGGTTACCCGCCACAGCCGGGAGCCAAGCAAGCCAAGGCAGCAGACTCCAAGCCTTGCCAAGGCCTTTTATCTCCGAATCTGATGGAAGGATGTGGACAAGACCAAATGCCGATCATGGATAAATACCACGCCTCTGCTCATCATTTCTGCCATTGCCGTCTCTCTCGTCCGCTGACTCTGCCAACACCTCGAAAACGATACGCTTTCCGTACCCAACTTGCAAATCTATAATGAGTGCCTCTTTGCTCTTTGGTAGTTCATCTGTGGCCTACGGCATTAGGGCTGAGGCTTCGCTGTCCCACAATCTACTGTCAGCGCCCCCCACAGTCCTCGACATGATGGAGCTCGTTCTCCGTATTAGAAAAGCAGTTGGTTTATACACTTGACAAATGCAGAGCTGCAAATGGTTATTCAAACCCCCAGACGACGCGTACCGTTTGTTGAACGTGAGATTGTTTAGCTTCCATCCTGCTGCCAGGACTTGATCGTGCTGGCATGGACGCGACAGTTAGCGAGTGGCTTTTGCCATGCTTGGATAAACATGTGCCAAGCTCAATACCAGGCTTGTGGTGGAGCGAGCTGGGTTCATTCCAGCTAAAAATACGCATTCATCGCCGAGGCGCACATGGTCGAAAGTCCGAAGCCGGACAGGACTCTACCACGGCATGTTGCCGGACCCCGCCCCAGCGTACCCCTCAGCAGTTGGCGTGATCACCATTGAGCATGAACTTGCCTCACATTACGAC
Source organism: Tolypocladium nubicola (assembly GCA_024340505.1). Classification (NCBI taxonomy): domain Eukaryota; kingdom Fungi; phylum Ascomycota; class Sordariomycetes; order Hypocreales; family Ophiocordycipitaceae; genus Tolypocladium; species Tolypocladium nubicola. The sequence continues at coordinate 14,323 of JALHCA010000330.1, forward strand.
CCGCTCCAGCTCCTTCATCCGAAATACATACATGCGTAAAGTCGAATCGCAGGTTGCTAGGGGAGTTCCTTCGGGCTTCGGTGGGAAATCACGGTCCGAGCGGGTGGTGGTCTTTCAGGAAGGCTGGTCCCGTGGTCGGCGTATTTGGAAGCTCATGCAGCCAATGGTTGGGGTCCCCAACACCATTGTCCAGTGTTCTCTTGCTGCAAGTCAATGCCTAAGAGCTCCTGAGCATCGCGCTCGAGATTCACCTCGGCTTTGCGCGTGGCGCTGAAGGGTGACCCTCAGGCGTGCAGGCAATGGCACCACGTCGACTTTCACGTGTGAGTGAGATGCAGGTTTGCTGGCGAGCCATGACAGACTGCGAATTGCTTATCAATTCTTGACGAGCATCTTAAGAGACTCTGCCCTCCCCACTCTCCGTCTGTACGAGTACGCCAAGACCATCCCATCTACGTTCTCCGTACTCCATACCTCGCATCTCCATGAAAAATGCCAAGTCGGGTCGACGAAGCGATAGCCGACGATGGACTTGGCAATAGACGTCGTGTCAGTGTCAGTCTGGTGGCTCTGGTCGATACCCCAACACCTCGAGATATGTTGCGGGCTCAGTACCGTCGCATGCCGCGGAAGCCATTCCGCATGAGCGACTCAGCAGGAGAACCAAGACGCACACGCTCGGCAACAGTCGATGATAATGTCATGCCATGTCTTCTGATTTTCTTGCTGAACAGTGGTAGCATGCAAAGAAGCGGGCTAGGGGCGAGGGATATGCCGGCTATCGTTGCTGAAAAGAATGTGGCTTGGTACACGACGTAACCGAGGACCCGAGGCATGTCATACGGCGACTAGCTGTGGATGAGGCGGCCCAACCAGACTCGAGTACAGACAACTGGTGCCTGCCGGCGAAGCTTGTTAGAGCGGCGTGGGGGGACGGTGAGAGCAAGGGTTTGCTTGTCGGCAGACCTCGAGGGGGGCTTTTTTCCATTGCAGTGCGAGTCACGGAATCATGACAATGTGCGGGACTTCTCGGCCAGCTGGGTGTACTATTGACAAGCCACAGTCTCCTCTACATGGCGAAAATTGCTGCTGATCCCATCTTATCAATCAGTAAACTTGGGTGAAGATTGATAAGATGCCGATTGATAAAGCCCTTATCTACCAGCACGCAGCATGGTCCACACCAAAAACGGGGATAATGCCGCACAATGTTTCACAAGTCCGGCGCTTGCTGGGCATGTCTGCTCTTCTCGTAGACAAGCGAACACGTGCGCCAAGAGGAATAAGCAATTAAGATGATCCATGAGACTCAACGAGCGATCGTTCTGTGGAACTGTCGAGAGTCGTTGAAAGCCCATAGCAAGGACTCTGACATATGCGAAGTGCACCCTTTGTATTCGCTATGCCGATCTCCCGGGTCCGTATTTCCCACAAGCCATCTTCAGCTAATTTGTCTAGGCCGGTCCGGAGTCAGGACCAGCGAAGGAGAAAAACATTTTCATCATTTCTGTTACAAATTACAAGCCACACGCCTGGTCTTGTTGACTCCCATGACCTTCCGAAACAAGCGACTCTGTCTGTGGGCACAACACAGGCCAGTCATACGATCATCTCGGGCCCAAGTCATGATTTTCTCTCCAGAATTGCCGCCGGCTTGGAGTGGATTGTCCAACGTTTGAGACGACCGATGGTCCTCAAAGTTTCCACCCCAGCACCTGGGGACCCTTCCCGCCGTACCCGTACTGCCAGGATGGTATGGACAAACACCACGCCCTTGGTGCTGGAAGTGGACCCTTTTGCTTTCCACGAACCGCGGGAACCAGCAACACCGGACGGATCAGGCCGGAGGCTTGGTATGTAGCACTCTGCAGTGGACTCGCCACACCCCTTGTCACATGCGAAGTGTCATTCAGCTGCAAGTCAAACTAAACGTTTCAACGAGAGCCGGCGGCAACGCTATACTCAATGTAGTGCAATGGTGCCGAGTGGCTCGTCTGTTGGACGCCGGGAAAACTTTTCAGATGCTTGTTTGTAAGGTTAACGAGCAGCCTCCGGCTGGGACAAAGTCCACTAGGGTGGGGTTTAGGAAAGGCGAGACCAGTGGAGACATATTCCAACTTATGGTAAAGGATACGATTACTAGTCGGGGCCATTAGCGAGGCGTGTGGCTCATGATTGGGATGCGGTTGAAGCAGCAATGGCCAGGTTGAGGCTGTCTAGTCCATTTCTCCGGAGCAAGGATGAAATCGCTCGTTTACGAGGAGCGTGATAGGGCCTAGCTGGGTTAGGGTATTTTCCTTGCTACGTTTATAAAGAGTTAATGCTGGCCTCTCGTTTCAACGAGATATCAACGGAACCCGCATGGTACGACAATTCATTCTCGACAGCCGACAACTTCAAGTTATCACTGTTGTTAATAGCCGTGCCCAAGACGCAATATTGTTCACCGACCATCACCGGCTGGTTTCAATATGCGTCCATACAAGTACATTCAGCTCACCGTGGCGGCAACGGTATGCCTTTTATCGCCACCCGTTCTCGCCGTCGTGGATCGACTCGAGGGCTATGGCTACAGTTCTTATGAGCCAATGTGTGCCTGGGCCTGCCAGGGCGCCGTCCCATACACCCTCGACTGTCCCGAATATGCCAACATGACAGCAGAAGAGCGGGCAGAGGCATATCCCTCACCTGCATGCTTTGCTGGGGATGCATCATACCTTACCTCGGTAGCTTGGTGTATCAAGGCACGCTGCGATGACACAACCAAAGCTTCAAGCATTCAGGGCTTTTGGGAAACCCGCCTCATATATCAGCAAGATCAGCCAGGGGTTGTTCTCAAGTACGCGACATATGTCGACGCCCTTTACCACGTCAATACCACGGTTCTCCCAACACCCATGACTGCCAACGAAACGGTTTTGAATCGAACCATCGCAATTACGGACGAAAAATATCTTGGCTATCTCAATGCCGGCAGGTCCTACGAGGAAACAGCCCTTACTGGTTCACGCGGGATGTAAGTCAAGTCGCGGCGTACACATCTCCTCGCACTCCACCAACCTTTCCAGGCTGCTGGCACCGCCGCTGACAACTAGGTTCCTTGTCTTGTTTTCCGGAATCGTTGTTCCAATCAGCCTGACCATCATCAGCATGCTGCCTTGGCCTGCCAAGCTGACCAGCATGTTCCACGCATATCTTATCGATCCGCCAGCCTTTGGGCGCTACCACAGCGTTCCGGTCCTCAACTTGGCCATGATCCCAACTCGTGGTCAGGCCATCTTCATTCTGTACATCATTTTTGTCAACGTCCTTGCCAACTCCCTCGGGTATCTCGTTCTCACGCCCAACTCGTATTTCCCTGACCAGGCCTACATGATGACCCGATATATCGTGAACCGTGCCGGGGATCTGGCGTTTGCCAATCTACCACTTCTGATCCTCTATGGTGGAAGGAATAGCCCATTGCTGTGGGTAACAAACTGGTCTCACGCTACCTATCTGCTAGCACATCGTTGGATTGCCACCATCTGCGTCGTCCAGACTTGTCTGCACTCAGCCATGTGGCTGCAGATCATGATTTCAACGGACAGCTACGCCGAGGCGTCAAAGATGCCGTACTGGTATTGGGGTATTATTGGCACGCTCTCAATGACATTGCTCATACCATTCTCGGCTCTTCCTATACGCAAAAGGTGGTACGAAATCTTCCTCATTGGCCACATTGCTCTGGCTATCCTAGCCATAGTTGGTTCTTACTACCACATCGTCTATCTCTACGAACACGGAAGCGGGTTCGACCTCTTCCTATATGCTTCCATGGGCATTTGGGGACTGGACAGACTCTTGCGTGTGACCAGGGCCGCCACCAATGGAATAAAGAGGGCCTACGTCAGCAGGGTGGATAGCGAGTACATAAGGGTTGATGTTCCTGGTGTCGAAAGCCATGGATATTGCTACGCATACTTCCCAACGCTTTCTTGGCGGCCGTGGGAGAATCACCCTTTCTCGGTCATCGGCTTCAACCCAGGCAACCAACGTGGTCACACAGTCTCAACCTCAGAATCTCAGTCGGATAGCGACTGTTCCCCTTCGTCTCCGAATCCGAGCATCGAGGCTGGGAAGAAAGAGGCAGGGTTCACCAGAGCGAAGCCATGTCACATCGCCACCCCCAACGCCCGGCAGGGCGGGATTTCCATGTTCATCCGTGTTCAAAGCGGTATGACCAAGCTGCTTGCTTCAAAAGCCGGCATTACCACTGGAATTCCAGTGCTCATTGAAGGGAGCTACGGCCATGAGGGCAAGACAATGCTTCAGGGTCATGATCATAAGTTTACCCCTACGCTCGACTACCCCAATACACTCTGTATTGCAGGTGGTGCTGGCATCGCTGCTGTTCTTCCCGCGCTGAACCAAACCTTTACCATTTATGGTATGAGAGGTACAACCAAGTTGTATTGGGGTCTTCGAAGCAGGGAGTTGGTGAATGCTGTGGAGAGCAATATTGTTGGTGCAGATGGGGAGAGGGCGAATTGGGGACAGATTGAGCCGCACATTACAGTTGGCTCCAGACTAAATGTCAGACAGATCCTGGAAGACGAGTTAGGTGAGTCCTCTGTTGGTACAACAGTCATTGTCTGTGGACCTCTAGGAATGTGTGATGAGGCTCGCTATACAGTCGCCGCGCTGGCACGACACGGCAAGGTAATTCGATTCGTCGAAGAGAGCTTACCATGGTGAAAGAAGTGGTGGAAAGGGCCGACAAAAAAAGAATCTCGTGTTCTACTATTGATTGCTGGGAATGAACCGGATGGCCAGGTTGAGCAGCGGACCTGGTGAGGCTGTAGAAGTGAAGGGGCATGTTCCCGAGGGAGGACCAATATTACGATCAAGTATGATCAAATTGATGACATTCACAGTAACCCTAGTACCTGGAAGGATCATAGAGGGAGGCTAACATTTGAAATTAGCAGCCAGTAAATGCCTCATACGATATTGGATGCTGGGTTATGTTCCAGCAGCAGCCTATAATACTGCCTGAGTACCGCGCATTGGAGCACTGTCCTCACAATGGACATCCCGTCGTCTAAACTCAAGGTCATTTGATGTAATACCAATGTCTTGGAATGAAAATCCGAACACCGGCTTCGGGACTTATATGCGTATATACCGACAATTCAACCATTCCAATATGCCAAAATTCGCCACACCCGCGACCCTGTCCTCATTCATGGTCTGCATTATAGTCATTCATTCCCAACAGGACATGATTCGTCACGACCTGGCCACCTGCGTCTCTCCCCAAATGGTGTAGTAAAAAGGCTCAACCCATCAACGCCTGGATAATGGCCTGGACAATGTCCGATATTGTCGCCACGAGCTGTATGAAATGGAGTCAGCAACTAGCAAACCTGGGGGAACCAAGGAATTTAAGAACGTACCGGTGTAGCGTCACCGATTAGCTCAGTGGTCTGCGATACAAACGTCGCAGTCAACAAAGCCATGGCATTGCTTAGAAGAGTCACGATCCCCTTGATACTGGCCGGAGTAATCAAAGGCGTAATTTGATCCACGATGCCCTGGATATCAATCTTGCCAAGGCATCAAGAATGGGTTTGACGGCGTCGATCAGACCCGCCAAGTCTATTTGGCTAAGGGATTTGAGAAGACAGTCTCTATTAATACGCACCCAACTCTCAATTCGTACGCACCCCCCCACATTCAGCCACAATGCCTCCGACATCGCCCTGCGACGCA
>JALHCA010000031.1:0-121750 GCA_024340505.1 Tolypocladium nubicola
GGGGGGGGGGGAGGGGAGGATCAGAAAGGGAGAAGAAATGGATACCCCGAGAGTTGAAACAACAGAGGAGTGCAAAACGAAGCATCTTCTCGCTCACCACGGCGCTGGCCGCACTCCTCCGCGCGTATGACGGTCACGACCTCGCTTCTTTATTCATGCAATTTGTGTACTCAGCGCGTCTGCAAATTAAACCGTCCTCGAATCCCCAACGCCGTTTCATGCCTGCCCCGTAGGGTTCCTTGTTCTTCGCACCTTGAGAGTCCCCGTCTGGTCCATTCCCCAACGCCAAACGAATCCAAAAATCACAATGCGGGGACGGCGAGCGCAGTGACGCACGGCATCACCGCCGCAGGTTGCTGTAGTCTTGCATCAGGTGCGCCATGTGCACGTTGGTCGCCTTGCCCGCCCTCTTGCCCGCGCGCTTCTTCTGCGCCTTGGGCTTGTTGCCCAGCCCCTGTGCCGTCTTGCGCGGGTCCTCGCTCGTGGGCTTCTGCCCGACGCCGACCAGCTTACGGTGCATGTCGTCGAGGCTCGGCAGCGGCACGCGGTGCCACATGGCCTGGAACTCGGGCTGGACCTTGTGCTGCAGCGACGAGTCGTCGGCCCATACGTAGCGGGGGAGGTTGTCCTTCTTGGTCCGCACCACCAGCACCTTGTGCTGCCGCTCCAGCGACGTGAGCGTGTCCTCGCAGTCGGGCCAGCCGTCCTTGAGGTCCTTGACGCACACGCCCGAGGCGTCCGTCTTGCGCTGCAGGTGCGCGAGCAGCGACGTCGCGTCCTTGACGCCGGGAATGAGCGGCCGGTGCACGTACGTGCCCGTCTTCCACGTCTGCTCGCTGAGGCTCGTGTCCGGCTTCCACTCCACGCGCGGGTGGCCCCTCAGCCCATCCGTCAGCTCCTTCTTGTGCTCGTCCGAGTAGCTCCGCAGGCTGAGGTGGTCGATGATGTCCGTGATGGTCTTGGCCTCGCCCTTCTTCTTCAGGCAGTCCACCGCAAAGGTCATCTGCGTCTTGACCTCGGCGCCGTAGCCCGTGAGCTGCGGCTGCGAGAACGGCACATCGGGGGCGGCATCGCGCTTTCGCTTCGCCGTCGGTGTGGTGCTGTCGGAGGCCGCAGACGGCGAGGGGGACGGCGGTGCGAGTGAGGCCGCTTTGACGGTGCTCGGGTTGGAGAGCTTGGATGCGGCCGACGCGAGGGTTCCCCGGAAGGCAGAGGACTGCTTCTCTAGGTACGAGGACATGTTGGGCGCTGGCCGCGAGGGCGGACGCTGTGTGAACGACAGTGAGGGGAGAGAGGTGGCGAGAGAGGGGGTGAGAGGTCGAGGACGAGTTGAAGGACGTTGGACAAACGACGAGGCTGAATACGAATGTACGTATGGCAGCAGCCACGAGTGTGGCGCACCGTCTCTAGCCACAGCGTTCTTCACATTGTGGCTGACGCCTCGCAAAAAAAGTCGGATAGTGACACGATAGGTTGGTTGGCTCTGAAATGCCATTTGCAATGCTTGATCCAAATGCGCCCATAGCGGTACGAGCAGTAGACTGAGGCTAGCCGTCGCCGCATATGCAACATCACTCGTCTTCATTACAATAACTGTATCTACGGCGCAGATTACCAATGAATAAATCTGCCATGACCCAAATGCTCCGTCTCCCGGCGCAAGAAATGCCGGACCACCGCAATCTATCTGACTTGCCTCTCGTCTCCCAAAGGCAACCGCCGCCGTTGAAGGAAGCCGCCTACTACTCAACAAGAAATCAATCGGTGCGCCATTTTGCCCATCATCGCAGCGCGGCAGGGATTGTCTGGCGCGCTGCCGAAGCCGCTCGCTTGGGCCCCTGAAGAGACCGTGGCGCTCAAGCAGCCTGCTGCTCCTGCTGCTTCTGCAGGTACTGGAAGGCGCCGTAGCCGAGGACACCTCCGATGAGGAGGATGGCATACAGGCCGATGCCCATGCCGGTGCTGTCCGACTTGTTGGCGTTCGAAGTGGACGGGGTGGCCGCGGTCTTGGGGGCAGGGTCGCCGGGCTGCAAAGCACATGTCAGCGTTGGTCCGCGGGCGAGCAGATCGCATGCACTCACTTGTCGCTTCAGGTCGCCGACGAGGAGCTTGTCCAGCGTTTCCCTCGCCTCGTCGCTGTGGCCGACGTCCTCGAAAGCCTCGGTGGCGTCCTGGCCGGCGACATCCAGCATGACCTCCTCACCACCGCTGCAAGACGAACCTGTTAGAAAGGGGGCGCTTGCCATCGCAGGCCGGGGCATCAACGCACGGGTGCTCGTCGACAAACTGGGCGCAGTCGTAGACCTTGTCGTGGATCACGACGTAAATGTCCTTCTTGGTGTTGTGCTCGGCAACATCTTGGTAGGTGAATTCCTTGGACATTGTGGCGGCTGGCTTTGTTGGGATTCCGGCAGGGCAATTTGACGCGGTCGACGGCGGCGGTTTCGGGTTCGGCTCGGAGGCGACTCGACGGGGAGACGCAGGAGTGACGTTGTGGGTTGCGAGAGACGAGCGGTAGGGAGTCGAGGATGCAGGAGCGCAGTTTGTGGTCAGATTCGAGGCAGCCACAAGATTGTCATTCGGAAGGGTCCTGCTGGCTGGCTTTCCTCGCACTGGCCGCTGGCACCACTCGGTCTGGTCAACTTCCGTCGCGGACGGGGCCACGGAGGGCTCGTTTCAGCCAATCGGCGGCGGCAAAATTACCGTCAGCAGCCGCTGATTCGCCCGCCGGCGCACCACTATCGCCCGCGCGTGCCTGGGCCTGGGCGGGCCCCTGGAGGCCTGGAGTCTGGAGGGGAACGAGGGGACAGGCGCCGAGGGTTTCCCCGGTGGTCCTATTCAGATCCCGCCACTTTTGCACCGCTTGCCATGACACCACGCCTGTCCTTCGATGCCCGTTGGCTTGTGATTCTGCTCGTCTACGGAGACTGTGGGTGGCTGCGGGGGCTGAAGGGGATGGTAGCGGCCGTGGTGCTCGTTCCGCCGCTGCCTCCAGGCGGACACGGCTCGGCGATTGATATCTGACTCTTGTTCGGAATTCTCTTCCGCGCATTCAGCACGGAGCACTCCGTACGGCCGCCGGCTTACCACACCAGTGCCAGCCGACTGGCTGGGACATGGCTCCGCCGGTTGGCCCCAGACAACTTGGTACGAGTAGCTCCCGTTTCCCCAGATCATCGGGCAAGGAAGTAATCGTGGAGGCGACGCCGGCCTTGAGCCGTGCGGGTTTGGTGACATCCCGAGGCTATTGCCGCCCCTTGCCGCGCAACCACGCCACGCCACGTGACGCAGCGACAGGCATGTGAACTGAGTGTCCGGTGTCAATGCATGCACCTGTATTTGTGATACCTATCCCTCGTCGCATATGCTGGGTGCCGAAAACAGATCTATCGCTTGGAGCTTCCACCGCCAATGTCCTGGCCCAGTCGGTAGCTCGTCACCTTGTCCCATTCAATCTTTTGCCGCGTGACCGGCAGTTGTCTCCGCAGCCCCTTGAAGGCGCCCTCGCTCAAGTTGACAAAGCCCCTGTTCAGCTCCTCCTGATACTTCTTCTCGGATGCCGAGATCTCCTTGGCAATCCCTGCGCCGGTGCCGGACGGGATCGAGGCAGAGACGGACTTGTTGGTGAGCAGCCGCACGTTGCCGTCTTCGTAGTAGTGGACGTCGACTTTGATGGAGCCTTCCAGGTTGCCAGAGGAAGGGTCGACCGTGTACAGAGATCTCCAACGTCCGTTCCTGTGGGTGTCAGCGTGGCCCTAAATGGGTCGTGTCTCGTACCGTCTCACCAGAAGTTGTTGGGGCTGTATTTGTTCGCGACGATGACGATGGCAATCTTCGAGTCGGATTCGATCGGGTACACGCCGTAGGCTGCGTTGGCAAAGTGCTCCTTGACATAGGTGCCCAGGCTCTTCAGCGTCGATTTCCTGCCGTACGTTAGACCAGATGGCGGCACGCCGTGCGAGGCACTCACACTAGATCAGCCTGTGCGCCCTCGATGACATGGCTCTGTACAGCGCTGGCTTTCTGTCACAAGGTTAGGGCTCCGTCTCCCGCAGCTTGGACCTCGACATGCCTGCGTTGCGTGATCGACCGCAAAGCTCGAGGAGCTCTCGACATCGTAGTACCGCCCGTCGCCGAGGGAGTTGTGCGAGCTTATCAGAACCTGGACAAGGGGATCAGCCAACCGCAGTTCATACGTATCCATACTGCTCACCGGCTGACTGCTCCCAGGCAGCTTCACCGTGATCAGCTGTTCCTCGTTGTACTTCTCAAAGGCCGGCGCCAGGTCGGAGACGATGTTTGGCGAGGAGATGGTCAATGCCTTGATGTCTGGGAGACCAATGTCAGTAGTGACGCCCACCGGCGGCGATGCGAGCTGTCGTACCGGCGACGACGTCTGCGAGCTGCCGAGAGTTAGCTTCGATGCTGACGCGGAACTCCATCAGCTCAATCAGGCGGCGCCTACCTCTCCAGGAGGGGCTCCCTCCACGAAGGAGGACACTGTCTCGAGCTGCGACATGCTGCGCTTCGCTGATACTCAGAGCTGGAACCGGACAAAAGATGCCTCGAGAATCGACACGAGGCTGCTCCCTGACACTCAATGCAGGCACATGCGGTCAGGGTGGAGGTCAGTCGGGAGGGGCACAACAAGAGGGGCAGAGCCACTCCACCGCCGGCTACGAAGTAGTGGGGTATCTGCGACGTACGAAGTACTCGAAGCTCATGCAGAACGTCACGCAGGTTAGGCGCATCACGGGCAGCGTTGAGGTCAATCGACTAATACTTTCGAGGCCTTGACACTGATTGGACTTATTGATCGATATTGATTGATTGACAATTCTTCGTCTAGTGTAAGCACGCCGGCATTGCTATGTACATTCACACCTCCGCTTAGTAGTCTAGGCTCTTCTTGATGTTCTCGTATATCCCTAACAGTGAGGTTAGCAAGGCATCGGCGGACTTGTTCGAATTGGTACTCACTGGCGACGTCCGGAATGTGGAACTTTTCGAATATCAGCGGGTTGTGGATGCTCCATCCAGCCACGCGCCCGACAGGAGCCTCGAGACGGACAAACGTGTCTGGGTCCTCCTGGATCGCGGCGGCAACTTCGGCGCCAATCCCGGCATTCACCATCGACTCGTGGACAACCAGGACGCGTCCCGTCTTCCGCACGCTCTCAAACACCGTCTGCTTGTCCCAGGGGTACACAGTCCGCAGGTCAATCAGCTCGGCCGAGATGCCCAGGTCCTCCTCCGCGCGCTGGATGGCAGACATGCATGTGTATATGGGCTGGCCGTAGGAGATGATGGTGATATCCTTGCCCTCCTTCAGGACCTCCGCCTTGGACAGCGGCAGCTCGTACGCGGCCTCCGGGACCTGCTCCACCGCTGCTCGGTAGAGGATCTTGGGCTCCAGGAACAGGCAAGGGTCGTTGCTTCGGATGGCCGCCAGGAGAAGACCCTTGGCCTGGATTGGCGACCGGGGAATGATGACCCGGAAGCCCGGGACGTGGGTGAACAGACTCTCCGGTGACTGGGAATGATACAGGGCGCCGTGGCCAACGCCACCGCATGGCATCCGCACCGTCAGGCCGCCGGCGTGCGGGCCACAGCTCCCCTCGCGATACCGCAGCTTCGCGCCTTCGTTGACGATCTGGTCAAAGGCAGGGAACACGTAATCGGCGAACTGGATCTCGGCGACAGGCCGCATGCCCTGCGCCGCCAGCCCGATGCCGAATCCCATGATGCCCTGTTCCGTGAGAGGCGTGTTGAAGACTCTTTCGGCGCCGTACGTCTCCGCCAGCTTCATCGTGCACCGGAACACTCCTCCGAAGGCGATGTCCTCTCCAAAAATCAGGACGTCGTCGTCCTCGGCCAGCGCGATTCCCAGCGCGTTGTTGATGGACTGGAAGAGGTTCATCTTCTTCCACGGCCCGTTCCGTACATCGGCGGGAATCTCGTTGGGGTTCCCGAGAGCCTTCTTCCCCGTGTGAGCCAGCAGCGGCGTGGTCGAGTAGTCGACGGGCAGGTTCAGCTTCGCATTCGGCGGGTGCGTGGAGTAGCACCTCGCGATCCGGAGAGGCAGCAGCTGAGCGGGCCGCGGAGCCAGCACGGCTCTTCGCAGTTGACGGGCGGCCTGGCGCTGCATGATTGCGACGATTCTGCGCAATGCGATGCTAATTGAAAGAGCGAGAGGGCGCCCAAGAAACAACGGCGTCCCCCAGGGAGGAGGTGATGTTCACTCGGCTTGTCGCGGCCTGTCGCGGGGCTCGGGTTTGGCCACCCCGGCACAGCGCCGCCGGTCCCGATTAGATAGTTGCCTGGCCAACAACCGATCGTTGCCAAGACTGCCCCCAAACAGGGTCCCAGGCGGGCTTCAGCGCCAACGGATACGGGTATGTTCTTCCGGATGACGCGTCTACCAAGACAGTTCCACGTATTAATACAATCCATTTGCACAGACGCGCTGCATTCCAGCGACGCCTGCCGTTCCCGCGACATGGCGCCGAAAGAATCGTCATCACGGCCGGCGCACCGGTCGCACCGCCAGCGGCCTGCCGGAGAGTCGTCCAGGAGAAACCAGCACAGGAAGCGAAAGTCACACACGCGGAGGCCGGCCACGGCAGAGGCGGAAAGCAGAGACGGGAGCGGATCGCAAACGCTTTCTACGGGAGCGCTGGCGCAGTTGAACCGGGAACATGCGCGACAACAACCCAAGCCCGAACGGCGCAAAAGGCCGCATCGAGAGGAGCGCCGGGAACCCGAAATGACGCCAGAGAAGCCCCGGAAGCACCACCACAAGAACAAGAAGCGGCGGGTTGTCAGCGGCGCCATGATGGAGGAGGGGAGGGTCAGGAAGCCGGGGCTAAGAGGAGGCGGCCGTTGGAGCGAGGACAGCTTCGAGAAGGAGGACTACCACCGGCCGCGGAGAAAGAAGTCGAAGAAGAAGCTATGTGAGTGGCGATTGCAGATTCTGGGGGATCGCCGACTAATCAGGGATAAGGGATACTGCTGGGCTGCAGTGCGGTCATCCTGCTCATCATCATCATCGTGGCGGTGGTCGTGACCAAGAACAAATCCGGCGACGCCTCCCAGGACTCGAGCCTCGGCGGCAAGGACCCCAGCAGCATACCGGCAAAGTGGCAAAACACATATCTCGATCCGTGGACCTGGCAGACGACGACGGGCTTCAACGTGACCTTTACGGACCAGATGGTCGGCGACCTGCCCGTCATGGGGCTCTTCACGGACTGGGACGATTCGCAAAGGGCAAACGACAAGGTCCCGGCGCTCAACGAGAAATGGGGGTCGTACGGCGACCGGCCGGCGCGAGGGGTGAACCTGGGGGGCTGGCTGTCCCTCGAGCCCTTCATCACGCCGTCGCTCTTCAACTACAACGCCAACATGGGCGTCATCGACGAGTGGAACCTCTGCAAGCAGCTCGGGGCGTCGGCGAGCAAGACCGTCGAAGCCCACTACGCGTCCTTTGTCACCGAGGACACCTTCAAGGCAATCGCGGCGGCGGGACTGGACCACGTGAGGATCCCTTTCTCGTACTGGGCCGTCCAGACATACGACGGCGACCCGTACATCTTCCGGATCTCGTGGCGCTATCTCCTCCGGGCCATCGAGTGGGCACGAAAGTACGGCCTCCGCATCAACCTCGACGTGCACGGCCTCCCGGGGAGCCAGAACGGCTGGAACCACAGCGGCAGATGGGGCACGATAGGATGGCTCAACGGCGCCGACGGGCAGCTGAACGGCAAGCGGTCCCTGGAGATCCACGACCGGCTGTCCAAGTTCTTTGCGCAGGACCGCTACAAGAACATCATCACGCACTACGGCCTCGTCAACGAGCCTCGCATGACGTTCCTGAAGAAGAGCGACGTCATACAGTGGACAAAGGACGCGTACAGCATCGTGCGCAAGAACGGCGTCAAGGCCCTCGTCGTCTTCGGCGACGGCTTCATGGGCCTCGACAACTGGCAGGGCCTGATGCCGGGCTACGACGACATGGTCCTGGACGTGCACCAGTACGTCATCTTCAACGAGGGCCAGATCGCCTTCAGCCACCAGAAGAAGGTGCAGTACGCGTGCGAGGGGTGGACGCAGCAGGCCCAGCTGAGCATGGACCCGGCCAGGGGCTACGGGCCGACCATCTTCGCCGAGTGGTCGCAGGCCGACACGGACTGCGCCCGGTTCCTCACGGGCGTCGGCTGGGGCAGCCGCTGGGAGGGCACGTACAACACGGGCGACAAGAGCACGTCGGTGCTGACGCCGCAGTGCCCGGCCAAGGACTCGTCGTGCTCGTGCGCCAAGGCGAACCAGGACCCCAGCCAGTACAGCGACGCGTACAAGAAGTTCCTGCAGATGTTTGCCGAGGCGCAGATGCACAGCTTCGAGAAGGGCTGGGGCTGGTGGTACTGGACGTGGAAGACGGAGAGCGCGCCGCTCTGGAGCTACGAGGCGGGCCTGAAGGCGGGCATCCTGCCGGACAAGGCGTACAGCCGGGGCTTCAACTGCGACGCGGACGTGCCGGACTTTTCGAAGAATGGGCTGCCGGAGACGTACTGATGGCCGATGGTATGGATGGGGTACATGGTTGTAAGATGGGATGATGACGGCATGGCATGCGTGATTTGGTGTTTTTAGCGACTGCATTGATGGATGGTCGGTTCGATGATTGTTCGGGACGTTTGGTATTGAAAAGGTGGTTCTTCGGTTTAGAAGTGTTGCTACATGCCGATCTTGGTTATCCTTGCGGATGAGAATTATATATTCTTGAAAAGGAAAAAAACAATCAACCCCCCCAAAAAAGAACTCTCCGCCCCCTCTTCCCCATCACATGGCGAGCATGGTGGCGACGAGAGCCTCCTCCGAAGCTCGGAAAAAGGGCGGCATGGCCGGAGCCGGAGCTGAGCCGGGGCCGGGGCTGGGGAGATGGAGCCGGAAGGCTGTGGCGGGTCGGCGGCGAGGAGAAGGCCTCAGCGGCTGGTGATGCCGGATATCTATTGGCACCATGTTAGCCCTGCGTCCTAATTCCTGTTTATGCCATATGAAAGATGTGACTGACATTGCCTGCTGCTTCTGCTGCTTCTGCTGCGGCTTCTGCTGTTTCTGCGGCTGCTGCTGTTTCTGCGGTTGCTGCTGTTTCTGCGGTTGCTGCTGTTTCTGCTGCTGCCACTTTTTCTACTGCTGCCACTGTTTCTGTTGTAAAAATTAGTGTAAATCCTATTGCATTGTGTAAGACAGCTCGAAGACCTACCAAACGAGGAGCTTGACATTTTGACTACAAACGCGAAATGGTAGCAATCTGCTTCGGGGCAAAGGAGTGCCATACCGAAGTGAGATTGGCGTGCAGACGAGAATAGAACAGCAGCGAATCTGCGAAATAAACTTCTGTTCCATCATACGCCGGCATTATGGCAGTTGCTCCTGCGCCGAAAGGCCTTCCGGAAACCGCAGCCTTGGGAGTGGTGGCATGTTTGCCAGGGAAAGCTTGCATCAGCAGCTCTTGCTTGAGCGGATGGTGGTGTTGCAACGAAGGAACTCGAGGCAGGACGGCTGCGTCATTCAACTATTAGAAAGAAGTTTCTCCACCATGAACAAGGTGTTAATTTCCACTTCTCTGAAGCCGCACCTGCTTCAATGAGGTAGTACATAGACAGGAAGTGCCAGGTTCGAACAAGATCCATTAGGTCTGCCTAGAAAAGAAAGAACAGGCGGAGAAGATGAGAGATGGACGAGCCCTTTGTCAAACTGTACCCTTTCTCATACAGCCGTCTACATCATGATAAGATATTGCCCGGTCCTGAACCCGTACCACGACGACTGGTGATTTTGCCCCTCCTCAAAATGCCACCTATGCGGAGCTTGACGTCTTCTACGGGAAGACTTGCAAGGCGCCAATTTATACGACCCTGCCTCTGTTTCCCTGCCACGAGTTTCCAGGCCTCTCTACAACCCTCGTCCAACTCGAATGGCCAGTTGCAGGTCGCGTCGACCTCGACACCCACATCTACAACCGCGTAGCTAAAGGCTCCTCCCCTAGAGCTGTCCAGGCTGTAAATGGCGAGGAATTTAATCTTGGGCATCCGAAGAGCCGTGTAGGCCGCTGCTCTAACCAGGTGATTCGCCGTGCTAGGCAATGTGTCTAGGACATCGTGTCTCGACATCAAGATCAAACATTCGAGAAAAGACCATTGCGAGACATTTGTCGACGGAAACTCTTGAGCATCAATACTGTAGGAGACGGAAAGATGCTTCAGGTGGTGGCACATCTGGCCCAGCCGATGTCCGAGAGGCGTGAGATGGGGGTTGTGCCTGAAAGTGCCTTGGCCGGCATGATAGTCCGCCAGGTGGTGCACGCGGACCTTGCTCAGCGAAGAGGGCCAGCCATTCAACGAATCGGCGAGGCGGCCATCGTAGACGTGTTTGGCCTGCCGTCCCGGACGGGGCCAAGTTTCCAGGTCGAATTCCCTGATCGAGGGGAAGCAGCGTAGAGTCGCTGAAAGCGCTCCGGGCTCGATGCTGCGGACCGTCCTGCGACTCACAATGACCTTGGTTATGGCTTCAGCCGTCGAGAGGGTCGGAGGCACGGGAGGACAGCGATAGCCTCTTCGGATTCTTGGTATCTTGGTGAAATCAAAGTCGAGGGAGAAGTGAAAATTAACCTCGGCGGATGAAAGGCACAGCTCCCACTCGCTCTGGGATATTGGAACAGGTATCCGGTGTCGTTCGCTGTTCTCTAAATAAATCACCATTGGCCCCTGGCGCCGTCGTATTTTTGCTGCCATCTTCTGCCAGTAGCTTTTGGAACTTGCAATGATCTCGAGAGCCACGCCGTCTTGGCAAACCTCCTTTCGGCCCCACAAACTCAGGTAACGGAGAAAGGTCCAGAGCGTGTACGTGAATATTCTGTTGTTCTCCGTCTGTTCGTCTTGGACTGGACGAGGCAGGAGATCTTCGTGGCCTTGGCGAGTCATCAGGACCATCTGGGCCATTGCCTTGTCCTCTTTTGTTCCGTGATAACTTCGTGGATGCTTTCCGCCATACTCGGCGAACTCGAGATTCAGTCCGATGTAGCGGACGTATCGGCGGCGGACGCCTTGGACGATTGTCTGGAAGTCATCGAGGTCGGAGGGCCCGAGACGTATCTTGCGGAACGTGAGCCTTTCGAAGACGGGTTGCCAAGTCTTGGACACCGTTGAGTAGCTAGCCAAGGATGCTTTGCGGCGGTGTTCTGCCTGTGCAAGAAGCTCCAAGATCGTAAGACGGATCTCTACAGGTATTCTGCTCCAGGAGCATGTCGACATTTTGGCGGTGGAATGTGCTGTCGTAGAAAAACCATAGAACAAGATCGACGCGTGGATTAGGTTCCATTGTGATTTTAGCCGTAGTCATTATAAAGGAGAACAAGACCAGGTTCGTAGTGAATTAGGTTCTGCTGTAATTTAGGCCGTAGTCATTGTGAAGGAGGAAGTGGCTATGAAAACTAGCAGAGCAAGACTGACGCCAGTTCGTAGTGAATTAGGTTCTACGTAATATAACCAGGCGCAGGCCCGCAACCTTGTTCCGTTAGACTTTGCTCTAGTCATCTGCCAGGTGATCCCGTATGTGATGGTAAAGGTTGACGTGACTGCATACCAATGTAGGGCGTATTCAGCTCTTTACTCTTTACGGACTAAGACGGATAGGACCGAGGATTGGCTCACCCCGTATTTACGAGCAGCTCGTGTTTCGTCGCGCCCGAAATTGCCGTCCGTGCCAGGAATAATCAAGGATTTATCAGCAGCGCAGCACCACGATTATGAAGCCCAGCTATTGAGTCACTGGTCGCGGCGAAGCCGGAGAATGGCGATCAGTGAGCGCTCGTTCCTCCTCCCGGCCTGAGCCTGGCCCTACTTAACCGAGCGTCCCCCGCCGGCCGCGCCGCTGTGATTGACACTCATCGCAGCCAACGGCCTGGACAAACCACGTCATGGCGCCGGCTGAACAACCGACAGACGTGGGCGGACAGGGCGCGGGAAAGGCGGGCGAGCGCGACGAGGCCGGAGGCGACACAAACGACGCCGCTCTCGACGACTCGAGCCCGGGCTCGGAGAACCTGACACCGGCCCTGTCGAGGCGGACCTCGGGCTCCGCCGCAATCGACAGGATCCGGTCCCAGAACGGGTACGGCGTGTCGGACGAGCCCGGCGACGACGACGAGGCAACCGCCGCGCAGCCGGAAAAGGACCCGTTCGAGGTCGGCTGGGAGGGCGGCGATAGCGATCCGCTGTGCCCGCGGAGCTTCAGCAAGGGGAGGAAGTGGCTGATCGTGGTCATCGTCTCCATGGTCAGCCTGTGCGTGTAAGTCAACGGCCCGTCACGCGTCGGTGCGACGCCGCCGCTCACGCACGTCCGCAGCACCTGCGCCAGCTCCATCTACACGGCCACGTACGAGAGCATGGAGGCCGAGTTCCACAACTCGCGCATCGTCTCGGTGCTGGGCTTGTCGACGTTTGTGCTCGGCATCAGCTTCGGCCCCATGTTCCTCAGCCCGCTGAGCGAGTTCTACGGCCGGCGGCCCATCTACCTGGTGGCGTGGACGGCGTACCTCGTCTGGCTGGTGCCGCAGGCCGTGGCCAGGAGCGTCGCCGTGGTGCTCGTCTTCCGCTTCCTCGACGGCTTCGCCGGCAGCGCCTTTCTCGCCGTCTCGGGCGGCACCGTGGGCGACCTCTTCTCGCGGAACGAGCTGCAGGCCCCGATGGCCATCTTCTCCGTGTCGCCCTTCATCGGCCCCAGCCTGGGCCCGCTGCTCGGCGGCTTCATCAACTACAACGTCGACTGGCGCTGGACCTACTGCGTGCTCATCATCTGGTCGTTTGCCCTCTGGGTCGCCATCGTCTTCCTCGTCCCCGAGACATACCGTACGCCCCGTCCCCGTGCCGAGCCGTCTCGCGTTGGAGGCCCCGCTGACCCCAGGTGCACCAGACCCCATCCTGCTGCGGAACAAGGCGCGCAGGCTTCGCGGGGAGACCGGGGACGACCGATGGACCGCCCCGAGCGAGAGGGTCAAGAAGTCGGTGGCCCGCGCCGTCGGCCGCTCGCTGCTCCGGCCCTTTCAGCTGCTCATCTTCGAGCCCATGTGCCTCAACCTCTGCCTCTTCTCGGCGCTGCTGCTGGGCATCCTGTACCTCTTCTTCGGCGCGTTCCCGCTCGTCTTCGGCTCCAACCACGGCTTCAACATATGGCAGACGGGCCTGGCGTTCCTGGGCATCATGGTGTCCATGCTGCTGGGAGTGGCGACGAACCCCGTGTGGCACCGCGTCCGCGCCCGCCTCATTCGCCGGCACGAGCGCGAGACCGGAGTCGAGGGCGCCAGCGAGCCCGAGTTTCGGCTCCCGCCCGCCATCCTGGGCTCGATCCTGGTCCCCGCCGGCCTGTTCATGTTTGGCTGGTCGACGTATCCGTGGGTGCACTGGATCGTGCCCATCATTGGGTCGGCCATATTTGGAACAGGGTGAGTCGTGTCCAGCCCGCCGGTCGCACGGCATGTGCATCGAGACAGCTCATGCGACGCCCATGCGATGGCCATGTCTCGACCAGTTGCATCGTCAAGACCTCATTTCCGCTACGCCGTGGGAGGCTCGTGTCGCCCTTGGACGTGCTCACGGCTGACGCTTGGATCTACAGGAACGTGCTGCTCTTTACCGGCATCTTCACCTTTCTCGTAAGCCCAGCCCCCCCCCCCCCAGGCAAGCCCAAGTCGAGGCGCTGACGAGCCCACGAACAGGTGGACGCGTACCCGCTGTACGCCGCAAGCGCGCTCGCCGCCAACGCATTCGTGCGCTGTCTCTTTGCCGGTAAGAGAGCCCCTGTCCCGCCGCCTCTGCTGCCGGACGAGGACGTAGATGATGCTGATCTGTCATGGCAGCGGCGTTTCCGCTGTTTGGGAACCAGATGTACGAGAAGCTGGGCTACCAATGGGCGTCGTCGCTGCTGGCCTTCCTCACCGTCGCCATGCTGCCGTTCCCGTACATCTTCTTCAGATACGGGAAGCGGATCCGGGGCAAGAGCCGGTTTGCCAAAGGTTAGCCGGTGTCTCACAGACAATAGCAGAGAACAGACGAGACTCGGCGGACCAACGAGCAGGGCCGTTTCGATGGATGCGCGCAGGGTTCATGAGCCGAAGGTGTCGAGCATGAACGGCAGCCCCTCAGCAGGAGCATCGGACCAAGATCAGACATACATGTCCAACGCCCCTGGCGTAGCATTGGCCTGACCGGGATACGAGGACAAGCATCGCGCCGATGGGATGTCGTCACGCAGGGGTCTGTCCTGGCCCTGCATCAGCGTCTGTGTGTCGGTGTGCCTGGGCTTGCTGGGCTCGAGACGCGGGCCGAAGCGTGCCAGAGGCAGAGGGCAGACGCTCGACGCAGCCGCAGGAGTCGGTGTGAATAAGACGTGGTCATGACCCCGGCCGCCCTGCGCCTGTCGAGCACGGCATGACGCGGGCCAGGTTGTCTGTTGGCCGAGCCTCACGGCCAGAGGATGCTGGTCGTGCGCCATTGGGGTTGCCTCACATGCCAGAGCTGCAGAGGCGAGCGGCTGCACCATGAACTGGCCATGGCGGCCACGACGGGCGGCAGATGTGGACGGGCGCAGACTGGACGGGCGCATATGCGCGAAGGACCTACGTAGACGAGCGCAGGTGAGCACAGATGCGACGCCATGCACGCGGCCACGGCAGGCCACGAGGGAGCAGGCTCCTCGGCTCCTCGGCTATGGGCATCCCCAAGAGGTCGGCCATGCAGGGCGTCATGGCGTGTGCGATGGACGCTGGAGGGGAACCTGGACGGCTCAGGGAGTCGAGGCCGAGATGCCCGCTGCAGTGTCGCCGTGTCTGCTGCACCTGGATAGAAAGAGCAACGGCATAGCAATGAGCACCTACTGCGTGCGTGTAAGATCCATCGTCTCCCGCGCCGTGGCGAGCACATGCGCGTGACGGCATCCATGCGTGCTGGTCGACGCCCCCAGGCGCAGCCCCAGGTGCAGCTCCAGGTGAGGCTCAAGACGGTGGAGGCGAGCCCGCGAAAGCAAGCCCAACCACCTGCAGCAGCTGCGCCGCCGCACGACCAGCATCAGACGCCGCCAAGGGCCCAGTGCGAGTAAACTCACCGCAAGACAGCCACCGAATCATGCGCTTCTGACTTGGCAATTCGACCTTTGCGGCCTCGACTGTGCCCATGACCCCAGTGGGACGAAACGGCGTGCGCGGCGGCTCCACCGGCTCCGGCGTGTCGGGTACTTGAGCGCGCGCTGATGCCCGCGGCCGCCGCCAAGTACCCGATACCCCGCCGTCAGCCTCGGGCCAGTCAGCGTCGCGCTGATTCCCAGGCCGCCACCGGCTGAGCCACGGCTTACAGCGCTGGAGTCGCTGAAAACCCCGCATTCAGGAGCCGGCACAGGCCCTAGGAAGTTCCCCACGGCGACCACCACGAGCACCACATGGAAAACGAGGAAGAGCACCGCCAACGGTCCCGCCTTTCCCCCGTCGTCTGGCGCTGAGCTTAGCCGAGTCCGCCGTCCTGCCCGTCGCTGGCGCAGTCCAGCTCGCCTCAACACCACTCGGCTTCGGATAACCTCCCCTCTTCTCCCTCCCTCCGCGCCTCGCGCACCGCCCTCGCAACCTGCGCTGACCCAGGCGTCTGTTGACGGACTGCTACGCCAAAACGTGGTGCGCTTGCCCTGCTCGCATGCCTCATCTCTGCGCGACGGCCGCACCACCGCCCCGACCAATTCCCGTCGCCGTGCGCCGCCCCGTGCGCCGCCTCCAGCGCGTCCAACCCTGCCCGCCTCGCCAGAGCAGTTCGATGCTGGATTGGATGCGGACAAGCACATGGGCAACGGGTAGCTGCGTCTAGACCCCCACCCTCTCCGTCTCTGTCATCGCCCGCCCGCGCTGGCTGCTCCTCGCTGCGAAGAGTCTCGCGACGCCTCTCCCTGTCGCTCCACGAACCAGAGCCGGAGCCAGAGCCAACGACAGCTGTGCCCTGTCCGGGTTCGCCTCCGCGCTGGGATCGTCGGCCTCCCATGCAGCCGACGTTGTCGCCGTGCTATTGACCTCCACCGCCCCCGTTACACGAGAACGCCTCGCCCTCTGCCATCGCAGCCTCATTGGGCTTCGTCCGCGCTGCCGCCTGCGGAGAATACGAGCCGGCCTTGACGTCTATTAGTCTTGCTTCGGCAGCGTACCCGATCATCTGGTCGGGAAGCCACAGCGATCGACCCTCGAGTCTCGACGGCCCAGCGCGAGCCTCCCGTCGCCCAACCACGTCTGGGCGGCCCGGCCTGCCTGTCTCAGCCCGCACGCGCGCCGACCGACAGGCGCTTCGGCCGACTCCAGACCGGCACCAAAGGGCCCCGTGGGCTTCTCCCGCGAGCGCGCGCATACGCCTACGCGTACCCGCCCACTCTGTGACCAGCGGTCTGACCCCGGTGCAGCTCTGGTGTCACGGAGGCGTAGGTCGGTGTGGTTCCGCAGGGACTTGGATGGACTGGCGAGCCAAGATCCTGGGGACTAGAGCTTGCATAGCCGTCCAGCCGTAAGGATCGCTGTAGGGCCAACAAGGACCAACAAGAGCCAACAAGGGGCCAACAAGGGACAACAAGGGGAGGCAACAAGGCCGCCGTGTGGGTGGGAGGGATTTACATAAAGACCGACGCGAAATGCCCGACGAAATGGACGACAACGGTGCAGAGGTCTCGGACCACATGTCTGAGAATGAGGACGACTCGGAGACTTTTGTGAGAGACGACGACAAGATGCTCGACAACTCGACTGACGGCGGCACCGGCGAGGTCAAGAAGAAGTACGACCCCAAGGACCCCCTGAGGCCGAGGAGGAAAAAGGCCAGGAGAGCCTGCTATGCCTGCCAGCGAGCGCATCTCACGTGTGGTGAGTGAAATGCAGTCGTCGCCGCCGCTTGTATGACCTGCTGACCCCGTGCGCAGGCGACGAGAGACCTTGCAAGCGTTGCATCAAACGCGGCCTCGCCGACGCCTGTCAGGACGGCGTGCGGAAGAAGGCGAAATACCTCCACGACGCCCCCGAAGAGGCCCTCGGGCCGGTTCTCGGCCCCAACTACAACTCCAGCGCCGCGCGCGCGCGACCAAACGGCCACCGCCAGAATTCGTCCCATCCGGACGCGATGCCCAATGCCACGCCGGGAGGCGGCTTCCTCGCGCAGGGAGACGGCGCGACGTTTCCCGTCTATCCAGCCGGGAGCCAGGCGCAGGTCGTTATGCCGTCCGGCATATCGTTCAACCCCCAGGCATCGCCGGTATCCCCGTCGTACCAGGGAGCCGCCAACGCGCAGCCGCAGATGGACAACATGCTCCAGCCACCTCCCATGGACTTCAATGCCCTGTTCGACCCCAGCAACCCGGCGCTGTACAACTTTGACCTCGAGGGCCTCAACTTCGGCAGCCAGTACGCGGGCTGGGAGTTTGGCATCCTGAACAAGATGGCGCTGGGGGCCGAGACGCCTCCCCGCGAGAACTCCATGTCGCAGACGCCGTCCACGGAAGCCAACTACGCGGCAATCTTCGGCAACGGCGCCAACGCGCCCTACGACGCCTCCAACATGATGGGCAGCGACTACTCTGGCGTGGAACCGGGCTCCAACATATACACGCAGGGCAACCTGCAGCACGGCCTGCCCCACGCCTACGCCATCGCGGCCGGGCCGGCCAGCCTGGCGAGCCCGAGCACCGAGGCCACGGCGAGCCCCCAGGCCAATCTCGACGGCTCCCCCGGCACAAACGCCTTTGGCGGCCTGCCGAACGTCTCGACCGCCGCGTCCAGGATCAAGCCGAAGCACGACAAGGGCATGCAGTCCATACTGGGCAAGCGGCAACGGGACTCGGCCGCCGTCTACGCGAGCGTCAAGGAACCCTATCCCTACACCGCGGGCTTCCACAACATGGTGTCGGTCATCAAGGACCGGCTGCCCCTGAACAAGCTGCTGCTCATCGCCCGGTCGCTGGGCGAGATCCGGCCGTCCTTTATATCCTGCACCAAGGACCTGACCCGCGAGGACTTGGTGTTTATGGAAAAGTGCTTCCAGCGCACGCTGGTCGAGTTTGACGACTTCCTCCAGCACTGCTGCGCCCCGACCATCGTGTGCCGGCGGTCCGGCGAAGTCGCGGCCGTGAACAAGGAGTTTACGGCCTTGACCGGATGGACCAAGGAGGTGCTGCTGGGCAAGGAGCCAAACCGAAACGTACACGCCCGTCCCGCCACGTCGAATGGCGGATCCGTCGACGGGAGTGAGCCGGGCATCCGGACCGGCGACTCCACCCCGCGGACGCAGGGCGCGACGCTCGAGCCCGGCGGAGGCCGGACACAGCCCGTGTTCCTCGCGGAGCTGCTGGACGACGACAGCGTGGTGCAGTTCTACCGCGACTTTTCCCAGCTGGCCTTCGAGGACAGCCGCGGAAAGGTTCAGCGGAGCTGCAGCCTGATGAAGTACCGAACCCAGGAAGGGGCGGCGGCCAAGGATGGCTCGTCGCGAAAGGATCCAAGGACGGGCATCCTGAGCAGCCGAGTCACCCGGATCGACGGCGAGCACGGCATCGCGCGCATCGAAAAGGACGGCAAGGTGAACTGCACATATTGCTGGACGATCAAACGGGACGTGTTTGACATTCCAATGATGATCATCATGAATGTGAGTACGTGCGCGGCGGCAGCCAGGAATACGGTGCTAACGACGTCTAGTTCTTGCCGAGATACTACCCCAACCAGGAGCCGCACCAGCTCGCGGTCTAGTCTCTGCGAGCCGCGGGACAATCTTTGCATGGGAGGTGTTTTTGATTTGACGGTTGACATGTCTGGATGGATAAAGGACTCGGACCGTTCCTACGGGGCTCGGCGCGCAAGCTGTGGACAAGACTCGAGGAGGCTCGAATGATACCCGCAAATACGTAGTAAATACCAGCACTGCGCAAGCAACTTGTTCAACCCGTCTATGTCACTGTCTGGCCAAAGGCGCACGTCTACGGCTAAAGCGAGACGTGCGGTGAGAAGTGCCCTGCCTTCACAAAGGCGCAACGAGCCACGCGGCATTCTCGGCCGACGCCGCCTCGGGCCTCCACGCGTCCCGCGCGAGGCTCCTCCGGGCAACCTCGCAGTCGAGGTTGATGTCGTCGACGAGGGCCTCGAGGCTCTTGTAGTCCTTTTCCTCGCGGATGAAGCCGAGGAGCTGGAGGCGCATGTGGGCGCCGTAGAAGTCGGCGGCGAAGGCGTGCAGGACGTGGACCTCGGCGCTGCGGACCGTGTTCTTGTAGAAGGGGTTGTAGCCGATGGACATGACCATGGGGAAGACGGCGAGGCCGCCGGCGGGCGTGCCGGCGGGCCGGTCGGGGTGCGCGGCGGGCAGGGCGAGGGCCGCGTAGCCAAAGTACACGCCCGAGGGGACGCTCCCGATCCAGGGCGTGAGGGCGGCGTCGACGGGGAGGTTGGCGGTCGGGATGCCGAGCTGCGGCCGGTGAGCGACGTGCGGCGGGACGTGAGCGCGGGCGGCGTTACCTCCTTGGACCCGCGGCCGAAGCCGGCGATGACCTCGCCCTCCATCCGCAGCGGGTACGGCGCCTCAGGGCCGGCCTCGGGGCCGACGACCTCGGGGCGCGAGGCGGACATTGTGCAGATGTCGCGAGGTGCGAGGGCCCTCGGTCGCAGTGTGGACGGTGCTCACGGGGAAGGGTGCCAGCCGGGCTCCCACGACGCTGGAAGTGGTGGCTGGTTGATTGAGCAGGGCGCGCAGCGCGGAGCGCAATATCAAGGCGTGAGGGCGTGAGGCGGAAGTGAGGTGAGGGACAAGATGAGTTACGAGTATGGCGTGGGGTGAGTCGCGGGGTCTGCGGCGACGGCATGGCGGGGCAAACACCAAGGGTCTCGTCAGCGTCGGCGGGGCTTCTCGGGGCGATATCAACGCCGAACTGCGGCACCGACGAGTTCATGACCGCATATGCAAGGAAAATACGCTCTTGTTATTACTAGTGGTATCTCAGTGTTTCCCGCACGCGTTGCGATTCCAGGACCAAATAAAACACGCACAAGCGACGCACCAATCACTCCCTCTGCAGCACCAACGTAATCCTGTCGAAGTAGTGCAGTCGCACAGCGTCCAGCACGAGCTCGCGCGCATGGCCACGCCCCGTATCGCGGGTGGCCGCAGCCGTAAGACGACCCGTGCGACCGTCATGTGAAGAGCCCGTCCTTGCCAAGTTTGAGCACTGCGGCGGGTCCCCCCAGGCCGGCGTCGCCAATCTCACTGAGCGGGTTCCGAGGTCGCCGCTTCGGCCGGCCACTCGGTGCGGCCCAGCCGGATAATGTCGGCGGCCTCGACGACCCAGTACTTGCTCGGCGCCTTTCCCTCGTCGGCGAGCTGCACGGCCCTCACGGCGGCGCGGGCAATGACCTCCGCTTCCTGGCCGACCGTGTCCTGCACGCCCTGGCCGAGCTTGCCCAGGCCGCGCACCAGCGTCTGGGCGATGCCCTCGGCCGCCCGGCTCGTCTCGCGCTCGCCCAGGATCATGCCGGGCTTGAGGATGACGGCCTGCTCGAAGCCCAGCTCCTTGACCGAGTCCTCGACGCCGTTCTTCATCTTGCTGTAGGGCGCGAAGCGCGACGGGAAGCCGCGCGTGCCGGCGCTGGAGACGAAGACAAACGTCTTGACGCCGGCCGCCTTGGCCGCGTGGGCCAGGTCGACGTTGAGGTCGTGGTCAATCTTCCACTGGTTGGCGAGGCCGCCGGCCGCGGCGCGCGTGGTGCCGAGGGCGGAGAAGACGGCCGAGGGGAGCGGCGAGAGGGCGGCCAGCGCGGCGGACCACTTGGACGTGTCGGCGTCGACGACGGCGTCGAGGCGAGGCGAGGCGGCTTTGGGCGCGCGGCGGGTGATGGTGTGGATGGGCTTGTAGGCTTCGGCGGCGAGGAGCGTCGCGAGGATGTTGGAGCCGACGAGGCCGGTCGAGCCGATGACGGCGGCGGACGACATGTTGACGAGTTGTGTTGTGATGCAGTCCGATGCCTTCTTGCGTTCAACGTGGGGGGATTGTCGAGTGAGAGAGGGAAAAGAGTTGGCATGAAGTGGAAGAAGGGAGGCGAGCTCCGGGCGGTACTATCCACTTTTGTCAAGACACGACGTCACTCTGGCAACATGGCTGGCACGGCGACGTAGCGACACGAAGGCTGCGGACGAGCCTTCCTTTTATTCATTTCTGTCAATATCCTTGAAACATATCTGTAGACTCTGCGACCCGCCACGAGAGGCAGCCAAGGTGACGACGTGCTCCGGAGTCTGAGCTCGCGCGGTCGGCCCACTGTAGCTCCGTGCCCCGCGTGCCTCCGCTCCGCATCCTTGTCGACGTGCGACGACATCTCTGCCTGCTCCAACAGCTTCCTCGACCTCAACACCTCAGGGCCACGACGCCTCCAACCATTGAACGCTCTCCCGACAAGACACGGCCTGCTCTCGGCAGCACTCGCCCGCCATGGCTACTCAATACGAAGGTGATCGTCGCCGCCCCAGACCCCCGCGCCACAGCCACTGACCTCGGCAGTCGAGCACAACGTCGAGTTCTCGGAGCCCCGGCGCACCTCCCGCCGCGTCGACATGGCCTCGTTCTTCTCCCTCCTCAACCAGCTCAGCGAGCCCTCGGGCACGCAGACCCCCCACAACAACCCGCACGCCACGCCCACGCCCGTCGACACCGCCGCCCTCTTCCGCCTGCTGCAGGACCAGCTGCAGACGCTGTCAGCCACGGCGCCCACCGCCGACAACCGCGACTTCCTCGACCAGCTCGTCGCCTCGCTCGAGGACGACATCCACGACCCGCCCACGACGCTGCGCGGCGCCAGCCAGGAGTTCGTCGACGCCCTCGACCGCGTCGGCCGCAAGACGCTCGCCGCCGACGACGACTGCGCCATCTGCAAGGTGCCCTACCTCGACGACGAGTGGTGCCTCGTCGTCGAGCTGCCGTGCAAGGGCCGCCACCGCTTCGACCTCGAGTGCGTCGGGCCGTGGCTGCGGAGCAAGGGCACGTGCCCCATGTGCCG
This sequence comes from Tolypocladium nubicola, assembly GCA_024340505.1. Lineage (NCBI taxonomy): Eukaryota > Fungi > Ascomycota > Sordariomycetes > Hypocreales > Ophiocordycipitaceae > Tolypocladium > Tolypocladium nubicola. Next base: position 22,106 of record JALHCA010000031.1, read on the forward strand.
CGAGGAGATGGGCAGGAAGAAGCCCGTCCCGGTGGTCGACGACGACGACGACGACCAGGATATGATGTATGCATGAGCGAGGGTTGGGCGGTCACGCGGCGTATCGGAGTCTTTCAAGACATGCATGGGCACTCTGCTCCCGCCATGGGGTGTAGAGTAGGGGATCATGGACATCGATCAGAGGGTACCACAGCCTCAAATTCACCAGAGTTTCAAGAGCCTTTTTCCGTATGGTGACTGACAGCCGCCATCCTTTGCTACGCCGAGCCCTCGAGCTCCTTCATCCGCTCCACGGCCTTTTGCGCCCTCTCCTTGAGCGCGCCACTCCCGGCCCCGGCCCCCATGACGCCCATCCTCTCGCGCCAGAAGCGCCACCGCGCGTCGCTGAGCCCCGGCTCGCCGCCCTCAAACAGCTTCCCCGGCTTCAGCGCCCGCCGCTCCATGGCGTCGAGCGGCTGCACCTGGTGGCCCTGCTCGTGCAGCGCCTCCCCCGCGTGGGTGATCCACTCGCACGCCGTGGCCAGCGCCGTGTCCTTGGCGGCCTGCGACGACAGCGGCGGCTCCTCGAGGCCCGACCGGAACTCCCAGATGGCCAGGTTGACCCAGGCCTGGAGGTTCGCGCCGAAGATGCGCGCGGCGAACGAGTTGAGCGAGATCCACTCCGGGATTTTGGCGTTGTCGCCGTCGGACCCGTCGTACATGGGGCTCACTGCATCGTGTCAGCGTCCATGGTCTCGGCTGCGCTCCGCGGCATGCCGTGGCGGCCGTGGGGACTCACGATTCCACGCCTCGCGCATGCACGGCCCCAGCATCGGCAGCTCGCTCCACACGCGCGTCGTCTGGTTCCAGAGCACCACCTCCTCGTCGCGCCGGGCCGCGAGCGCCCGCACCACCTCGACGAGCAGCTGCTGGCGCGGGTCGTCGGCGGGGATCTTGCGCGCGACGCCGATGAGCAGCGACCACAGCGCCCAGAGAAAGCCCTCGGCGGCCTTGGCGTCGCCGGCCGGGTACAGCGCGTCGAGCTTGGCGGCGGCGCCCTCGGCAGATGCCGTGGGCGGCGGGTCGTTGACGGCGGCGGAGAGGACGTCGAGGATCTTGGGGACGAGCGGGGAGTCGTCCGAGTCGGCGCCGACGGCGCTGAGGTCGATGGAGGACATGGCTTGCGGCGCTGCGTGGGATGCGCAGAGGGGGAGGGTTGCTCTATGAGGAGACGAAGCGTGGTGTTTGCAGTGGCGAGATGTCCTGCTGGGCTTGGGAGGTGTCCAAGCTGGGTGATGCAGAGCTGCGTCACTCGCGATGCGGGGCAGGGCGCGGAGCCAATCAGTCCAGGAACCAGAGCCACGACCTTCATCCACACGGTGTCATACTCTTCTGGACGAGCTTGACCGAGGCCAATACCGAAGCCGAAAGGAGAAGGGTGCCGCTGTGGATGTGGGTTCACTGTAATTGCACCGTGGACGTGGCGGTTACACCTCAGTGAGTTGATTCAAGGTACACCTCGGTGAGTTGATTCAAGATACACCTCGGTGAGTCGATTCGCCATCTCAGGCCGTCGACATCCTCATCCCCCCGTTGGCGCACACCACGCTCCCCGTCGTCCACCCGCCCTCGGCCGAGCACAGCATGTCTATCGTCCCCGCAATCTCGGCCGCGAACCCCGGCCGCCGGCCGCCCATGTCCTCCCGCACCGTCCTGTCGAAGCGCGCGGCGTCGTCGGGCGCCGGCCCCGCCATGGCCATCCCCGCCGGCTCGCCCGCGTAGGCCGCCAGCGGCGCCGCGTCCACGTACGGCTGGTTGACGCGCCAGAAGGCGCCCCCCGCCGCGGCGTACATGTCGCCCCAGGCCGGGCCCGGGTTCACCGCGTTGACCGTCGCGCGCTCCGCCAGCTCGCGGCTCCAGGTCCGCGTCATGGCCTCGAGCGCCGCCTTGCTGCCCGCGTACACGGACTGGCCCGGGTACCCGATGGAGCTGCTGACGCTCGACACGTTGACGACGCGGCCCGAGCGGTCGGCGGGCAGGAACGGCGCCACGGCCTGCGTGAGGAGCAGCGGCGCGAGCACGTTGATGCCGTAGACGCGCGTGAACTCGTCGGCCGCGATGGGGCCGAGCCCGGCGTCGTTGAGCGCCTGGTTCGACGACACGCCCGCGTTGTTGACGAGCACGTCGACCTGGAACTTGCCCGACGTGCTGTACGTCGCGAAGAGGCTCTGCGCCGCGGCCACGATCCTGCGCGCCGCGTCGGCGCCGCCCGACAGGTCGGCCTGCACGCAGGCGCAGCGGACCTGGTGCGCCGACGAGAGCTCCTCGCAGAGCTGCTGCGCCGCCTGCCTGGACGACTGGGACGTGAAGCCGAGGAGGAGGTGGCAGCCTTTCGCGGCGAGCCGTCGCGCCACCGCAGCGCCGATGCCTGTCGCCATGCTTAGACGAAGACCGGAAGGGTTGGGACGCTTGACTAACCTCGTGAGCCGCCGGTGACGATGCCCAGCTTCCCGTCGTAGGGTCTTGGTTGCGCCATGGCTATTCGAACATACGCACTACCCTCTCAAGATTCGAAGAGTTCAGCGTGTCTCTCGAGAGCTTCCCGGGATAGTCATCCGCGACAGTGGAGGGGTTGGATACGTTCGGAGCCCCCCCGCGGTCATGACGTTGGTGCGGAGAACAGGACCCTGGCCCCGCGTCGGGCATTCGGGACCATGGACATGTTATCCCCCGAATCGGATGGGAGGATTTATATTCACACTTTCTGCACGCATAACCATCTTGGTTGATTGTTTGAACCCGTCCGCACAGCGGCTGCCGGAGCAGAGCCGGAGCTGTATCGGGGGCTCATCGCGGTCATAGCCGCCAAGGGTGACCCTGTCCGCCGGGCGACTAGGTGACTACGTGATTGCGAGTCGAGGCAAACATTACAGATGGATAAAAATCGCCAGGTGTCTTAATCGTCATCAATCCAGCTGGTTCAAGGCACAGACGATGCCCCAACTTCCTTGCCAGCCATCTTCCCATCACATCCTCCACTACCCCCGGCTAGCCGTTCTTCGGCGGACTCCCAGAACCGCTCTTCCCACCCTTCCTCACCTCCGTCCCCGCGCTGCGATCCTTCTGCGACCGCTCGTCCCCCCTCGGCTTGCTCAGCTCCTGGTTGGCGCCACTGGCCTCCAGCGGACTGCCCTTGGCTCGCCTCCCCGTCTCCTCGGGCCTCGTCTTGCGTGGGTTATACGCCGCGTCGTCCTGCGCCGCGTCGTCGTCGCGGCCGGACTTTGTGTTCTCCGCCGAGCGCGGCCGCAGCGACTCCCGGTCCTGCGAGTCCTTGTACGGGAGGAGGGCTCTCGGCGTCGTGTGGTACGGTCGGCGGACGGTGCCGCTGGTGCGGACGACGGCTCGGAGGGTCCGTGACATTTTGATCGGATGCTTTGTTGAGCTGTGCTGGCTAGCAATTGACTTGAGCCTTGAGGTCGTTTGATGGAAGAGTAGAGTCCTGGTTGGCAGAAAGACGGAAGCGTGTCATCGTGACGAGTCGACATGCCGGCCGGAGGGTGATCTGCGTGTTGACGTCATCGAATGCATCCTGGCAAGCCTTACAGTCCTATGCCATGGCTTGGAAGTGCATTAGCGACCAATTCTGCAATTAAATGGCGAAAATGGGGATACACCAAACGTGCAGTTAATTTTGTAATGGTTGTGACAGGCGGCTGTTCCCGACCTTGATCCGACTTACACGCGAATGCGAGTGTCAAACTAGTTGGGTGTATAAGTTTGAGTCTTGAGCCAACATTCCCACATCAGATTTGTTGGATAGCACCAATAATTCCTGCCAGGGTCATGACGGTTTGCTTTTGCTGTTCCTGTAGACTCCCTGTTGCCAACACGATCAATTTGGATTACATGGATTCGGCATGCGCCTTCCTGAAGAGCTCGAGTTGCAGCCTCCTCGTATCCCTGCGGTCTGATAAATGATTGGGGTTACTTGGCAAGGCTCGTCCACGAGCACGTGCTTGCGTCTGGCAGCTGGCAGGGCGTGATCTAAAGCTGTCACATCACAGAACATCATGGCCAGGTCAGTAGCCATCTCCACTGCCTCATGCGTACAACACGGCAGGGAATGCTGCGCTTGCTCGCAGTAACGTTGGCCAGACGTCTGTGACCCAGCCAGCTCAGCTTATGGGCCCAGGCAGATCGTTGGGGTGTTTGACTTGCGCCAAGATTGCGGTCCGAGGTTTCCAGACGGGTCAATGCGCTCGAGAAGACTCATGCATGCTTGTTTGCTGCAGGTATTCGAGTAATCAGCCCCTGCAGATCAAACGCATAATTTCAAGGCACAGATCTCTGCGATGCCGCACACTGTCAAATCTCCGGGCTCCAGACCTGCCGCGGCGCTGTCAGAGTTGGCAGTATCCAGGCGGTGTAGAACAGCTTCCGGCCCCGACGCTGATGTTGCGGTGATTTGAGACGAGCCGCTTGGAACCTCGATTCGAAGAGGACGCGAGTCTTAAAAGGGCTATTTCGATTGCCTGATTGGGTGCATCGCCAGGGGCAGCTGATGTGCACCCTGCGCCCGGACCACCGTCGCCAACGGCGCGGGCTAGCGCTCCGGGCTGGGAGTCGATCCTTCAAAAGAAGCTGAAACTCCGAACTCATACATGTGATGTTTGCACCGTATGCTTTGTTTGATTGCGAGACGCATCTCTGTGGGGTTGAGTGACAGCGAGTAGAAACGCTGACATGTGAGCCGAGGGATGACATTTCGCGGATGTTGAAACGTGAGTCGTCTTATGGCAAACACGGGTCTCGACCCTTCGGAAGAGGGCGAAACCCAAAAGCCCATCTCCTGGGTTGGCTAAATTTAGTGCCGTCGATGTCTCGGCCAGATCGAGCGCTCGATTAGTCGCGTAGATCCAGACTCTCTCAGACCGTCCGAGGCGTCGTTTCGCGCCGTGAGTGCAGGGAAAATTCAGAAGCGTCGTGCAGCTTGCACATCCCGTTCCCCACATACATCCGGATCTGACGAGCACCAGCGACTCGCCAGCTCTTTGCGACGGCCATGTCCACCGCCCAACGGCGTGCGCCCGTACCGCCCGACCAACACATTTGGCCGCGGGTCCGGAGGACTCAACGTTTATGCTTGGCTCCGCGGCTCCGCCCGACAACAGCACGGTGGGCCGCTCGTACCGACGACACCGTATTGGCCGTTCTCGCAGGATCACCCTCGCCGCGGTCATGCGTCGATGCCTTCGTGGTGTTGTGTCGAATCCAGGAACTGTCTGCGCCGTAGCGACGGGCCTTGCGTCTCAATTGAACGTCCAACATCCACGCTGGACGCGGACAAAAGCGCCCGCAGGCGTTCTAGAAGTGGCGCTGGTCTCGGTCCACGGCTAAAACCTGAACGCCATCTCCGCCAGTGCCGCCACCTTGGACCGTCACTGCTAGTCAGGTCGGTGTGGGAGGACATGATGCCATGACACGGCGGTTGCGGTGACAGCGGCCGGTCCAATTCTGGACGTGCTGATGGTCTGCGAGGGTGGTAAATTGGCAGCCCTGATCAGTCACAGAGCGGCGTCCGTGAGAAGGCAGAGCCGCCTGGTCTGTGGTTCGGCTAGAGTTGCAGGGCGCAGTTCGGCGCTCAGTTCGGCGCTGAGACGAGCCTCGTGACGCCAGCGAACAGCACCGGCGAGTGGATGTCGCTAGCGGCCAACGGGGATCGGCACGACACGTGGGCCAGCAGGGATGCGACCTCGAGGAGACTGGCGGGACGCAGCGCGCTGCAGCGTCGCTTCTCAGGGGCTGGCCGTCTGTTGGCTGCTGGCTGCCCAGACGGATCCCGATAACGTTGGCCGTAGCTGGTTGGCTGCCCTGTTGGGATGTCGTCGGTCGTGTGCGAGCCACGCGAGCCACGCTGGTGTCCGCAGCCCTGAAGTCCGGAAGAGCGGGTTTGGACGTTCGTTGCGGGAGGGAGCAAGCCTGCAAGCGCAGGAGCAGCTGCAGCGGCTGTGCGCCGTCGGCATGTGGTTTCGTTGGATGGCAAGGCAGGGCAGGGCGAGGGCGCTGATGACCGAAGAGTACATATGCAGCCACGGCTCGACGGGCATCAGACGGGCTCAAGTCGACGGGCACGATCAGAGGAGACGAGACGACTCCTCGGGGCCAGTGGCGACGACCCAGGGTCGGACAATCAGCAGAGGAACAATGAGATGTCGTGGGCCGTTACACGATCTCGCAATGGTTCTAGAAGGAACGCCCAGCGAGGCTCCGGAACACGGTCAGCAAATGCTGGTCCCCCACACCAAGCCACCGCCCAGACCCTCCCTCCGGACACGCCGAATCGAAGCCCGTACGAGCACTCGTACTTCGTACTCGTCGTCCGCAATCTGTGCTACGAGTACAGAGGCCCGCGGCGTCGACGGTCGCGGATGCACGCAGCCTGCCGCGCGGGATGTGGGCAAGAGGCTTCCACGGCCGCCGCTGCTGATGCTCTGCAGATCTGCCGGAGCCACCAAGCCCGAGGGGCCAAGCGAGGTGTGCCTGTAGGCAGGTATGTCATACAGCCCAGCCACGTCCCTCGTGGGCAGGCTCCGGCCTCGTGGGGTATCGCCTTGGGCCGGCCAGTTACGAGTACTCGTAGACACCAAGACGCGACACCAGCAGGTGCGTGGGCGCAGGGCGCGGCGACGGAACCCTGCTGGAGCGCAATCAATCTCCAGCATCCCAAGTGCCACGGTGCCATGCGGCTGGAATCCGAACCAGCCTGCTGGCGCATCCCGAGTCGCACGACCAACAAGCAGCAGGGAGATGTCCTGGGCACGATGCCCTTTTGATGGCCGTCGCCACCCGGTTGCCAGCCGGCCCTCCAGCGGCGCCAGCGGCGCGACGACGCTCGCGTGGAGCGTGGGTCCCCGTCGTCCACCAGAAGACGCCATGCGCAGGGGGGTGCGGGGTGCGCTGCGGGCCTGCAAGGTCGCTCGATGGCAGCGGCGAGGTGGTGTGCGGCGTACCAAGTACGAGTACGGCCGTTCCACGCATTAGTCGACGTCGAGATGCGGCACCGGCTTTTTCCATGCCTCAGGACGAGCCATGGAAGGCCAGCCAGGGGAGCCGGCGCCTAGCCCAGCCCACCACGAGCGCGCGAGTGCGCCGTTACCACTTGCGAGCCCACCACGCTACCGTGCCTTGGCGGCCGCTTGCGGGCATCTCCCGTTTCCGCCGTCCTTACTCCTGACCCCGAATCCCATCCCTCTCCTGGCCATCTCCCCTGGCCGTCTCCCCTGGCCGTCTCCTCTGGCCGTCTCTCTCCTCTGGCCGTCTCCTCTGGCCGTCTCTCTCCTCTGGCCGTCTCTGCAGCCCTGCTCCGACAGTCCCTGAGGTGACCGACGTCTGCCTGGCACGAGCCACTCCGTGCCATCCTCCATCCCCTGCCGTCTCGTCGAGGCCCTGCACGGCAAATCTCCCACTCCCGACCTCGCAAGGTCCGTACTCCGGACGGGCACGTACTCGCACAGCTGGCCTCCCGTCTTTTCCATCGCCGCTTGTGCCTCGTCTTCTTCCTCTCGAGATCCCCTCCCGAGATCCTCGCCGCCGCCTCCCGCATGCGCTCGCCAGTGTCAAGCCTCTGCCTCGACCCCCTGGGCGACTCAATCGCCGTACCGCGGGGATAGCACGCTCGCTATTGCTCTCCACACCGTCGACGCATCCTGGAACCGGCTGCTGCGAGCCCCCGTCGCCGATTCACGCACCCCACGAGTCCCAGCGTCGACTCCTACGGCAAAAGGTCGACCGACCCAGCGACTTCGGTCACCCGAGAAACCCCCGCCAGCCCGCCAGCCCGTGACGACCAGCATGCTTCTTGGCCTCTGTCCACGATAGTCTTCACTCGCCCTCCGCATCCCGTCTGCGACCATGGGCAACGGCCAAGGAAAGCCCGTCGACCTCACCGGCGAAGGTACGTGGCTTGGTGGAACGCACCGTGGCATCTGCCCCTTGCGCTCCTCGTCCTCGCCCTCGCCCTCGCCCTCGCCCCGCACTGGGCTCGTGAGACTCGGGCAAGATGCTAACGCAGACTCCTCAGTGAATCTCAACCATTTTCGCTTGCTGAGAGTCGTCGGCCGCGGCGCCTTTGGTAAAGTACGCATAGTCGAGCGCAAGGACACGGGCCTGTCCTTTGCTCTCAAGTACATTCGCAAGGATGAAGGTATGCATTGCTACCCTCAGGGTCTCGGCCGTGGCTAGACATCCGGACCGATGCTGACGCGCACTGGACAGTCGTCAAATCCGAGAGCGTGCGCAACATCGTCCGCGAACGGCGGATGCTCGAACATGTCAACCACCCCTTTATCTGCAACCTGCGGTACAGCTTCCAGGATATCGAATACATGTACGCCCCGCACCTCGTGAGGACATGCGGCCATGGCTGAGACTTGTGACAGGTACCTCGTGGTCGATCTGATGAGCGGCGGCGATCTCCGATTCCACATTTCCCGCAAGACATTTACGGAGGATGCCGTGCGGTTCTGGATCGCCGAGCTGGGATGCGCCCTGAGATATGTTCACAGGCAGGGCATCATCCACCGGGATGTCAAGCCCGACAACGTGCTTCTCGACGCCGATGGGCATGTTCACTTGACGGACTTTGTAGGTCCATGCCACGTCCGTGTTGCTGCCTGTCCTAACCATCGGTAGAACGTCGCCTCCGACATCATTCCCGGGAGGATCCTCACAAGCAAATCGGGAACGCTAGCCTATCTGTCGCCAGAGGTATACTCTGGCAAGGGCTACGACGTCCGCGCGGATTGGTGGTCCCTGGGCGTGCTGTTTTACGAGTGCATTTACAACAAGGTGAGTCCCGACGGCCTTTCCGGCGTAGAGTTGGTCTAACGGATTCAGCGACCCTTTGATGGCAGCAACGAAGCAAGCCTCAGCCACCAGATTCAGACGACGAGCCCCAAGTATCCGGTGACGCAACCCCCGGTTTCCCTAACCTGTCTCTACTCCATCCGGGCCGCCCTGGACCCCAACCCCCAGACCCGCATGGGTGCCACGTGGGAAAGCTTCATCTACAACGACTTTTTCAAAGAACTCGATTTCGATTTGCTGGAACAAAAACAGATCGAGCCCATATTTGTCCCCTCATCCGAAAAGACCAACTTCGACGCTACGTACGACCTGGAGGAACTGCTGCTTGAGGAGGCACCGCTGGAGGCCCGCGCGAGGCGGCAAAAGCCCCGAGAGCGGCTAAAGGACGACGCCACGGACCAGGAGATTCGAGAGGATGAGCTCTATCGAATGATTGAAAGGGACTTCCGGCCGTTCGACTACACGGTAGCTGCATACAAGAAGTGCGTCGCTTCCACTTCCGAATGGTGCACCAGTGCTGACCTCGACTAGGATCACGGAGGCCACCCAAGGCCTGAACAGCGACGAGTCGCCGCCGAACGCGACGCCGAACAACGAGCCCCAGGCCATCACGACGGATGAAGCCATACCTGTCCCCGCGAGGACCGAAGTCCAGCGCATCTTTCCGCCGCCAGGCCTCGACCGAGCCACGAGTTTCGACAGCACGCAAGGCCGCCCATCGCGACCCGCGCCGCTGCCGCCGCAGTACCAGAGCCAATACGTCTCCCGGGCCTTGCCGCCGACCAGTAATCGGGTGGCAAGCCCGACGGGGGGCGTCTCGTTCACGCTGGACGGGGGCGGCAGCTGGTCCGAACTCGCCCGCCAGGACGCTACCCTGCCCACCGACGCCAACACCGTCGTCGACGTCAAGAGCGAAGGCTCGGGCGGGATGTTTGGGTTCCTCAAGGGCAAAAAGGGCCGAAACAACAGTCCCAAGCCAAAGGAGAGAGGCGTGCTAGGCAAGGAAGGGGCACGAGTCGTCATCAGCTAAGCGACTGCACATAGCAGTGGCCCGCTCGCCTGTTGCGGCAGCGGGGACTACGAGCTCGACATACTGCTGAGCCAAGTCGGCGTTTGACACCAACAGCGGAGCCTCCGTTTTATGAGGGAGCAATTGAACAGCATCGCCAACGGAGCGTGAACACGGTTGCCACTTTCGGCGACGTGCTTGCGAAGAGCATTTGTGGATACGAATGGTTGCATTTGGGTAAAGGCGAGGACGAACCCTCGCGGTTTTGCGGTGGTATCCATTTACGGAGCGGCGCATATACACAGTACGGAGTACAGAGCCTCAGTGATGAGGTGTTGAGCTGTGGCGGTTTTGGTAGTTGCGCAATAATACCCCTGTCAACTTCGTCGTCACGTCGAAACAGCCAGGCGACCGGGGAGCAACGGATTGACTTGGACGCTGGACACGGATGGATTCAAGAGTGTAGAGTGCACGAGCGTGCTGCCCGCCTTGCATATATTCATCTTATATACAGAAGATTGCCGAAGTGAAAGCATAAGATGCTACCGACAAGCACTCGGGCCGACCTCCCACCAGCCCGCGTTTGCCAACCTCGAGAGTTCAGCAAAGCGACAGTTGGGCGTACATGGTTGCGGGTCGCCCGCCCTGATCACAACGGAAATTGACGCCATGAACCATCAACCGTGACCGTGAGATATCCCTAACCCTAGTCACCAAACGCCGTCCATTCGTCGTTTTCCTCATCCATGTCGCGCCAGGACCCAGACTAAAGTACAGCTGCACCAAACCGCGGCTCGTTGCCTCGCAGAAGATCCTCACGGCATGACCACTCCGTTGGGCGTCTCATCCTTGACAGAAATGCCCAGCGAACTAGCCACGCATTCAGACGACACGTCCTTGCCCATGTACTTTTTGAGGATGGTGTCAAAGTCCTTTTCTCCAACGACGGGCCCGCTACCCGAGCACTTGGCCTTTTTGGTGAGCTCGGAGCAGAGGCCGTCGAGGTCGAATTCGCCGTTTTGGGCGTTGGGGCAATCCTGCAATTTTTCCCTACGCCGACCGTTAGTGCGCTGCGGAGATTTCCCTCGCGGGCAGTCATACCAGATCTGGTTACAGTTCATGCTGTCCTGCTTTGGCGGATCGTCATCCAGCGAGTCTTGCTTGGCGTCAATCTCGTCGATGAGATTCCTCTTGTGCATTGTTACGGGGGCCGTGTTGTAGGGCGTCAAGAAGTCCGAGTTGAACGCGTCGTTGTTGAAGAAGTCGTCAAGCGAAGCGTTGGACAGTATGTTGTCCTGCGGCTCGCGGTAGTCGCCGAAGAGTTGGGGATCAAACTGTCCGCCGTTCTGGCTGGCCAGCCAGTCGAAGTTGGAACTGCCCATGTCCACGTTGGCAAACTGCGCAAAGTCCTGCCCAGTCGCCGCCACAGCCGGCTGCTCCTCGCCGATCGTGGTCAAGGTCTCGAGGGGTTTGAAGCCCATGGGAGACTGGTTCGAGGGCTCCGGAGATGTACCGCAGGACGAGCCGGGCCCCGCGTTGGAGTTGGACGACGCCGACGGCGAGCTGGTGGCGCCGCCGAGGCTGTACGCCGCCGAGTCGAGGCTGGCCCTCGACCCGGCTCTGTGGGAACTGCTCATGGACGGAGTAAAGATGCCCGAGAACTTGGCGAGATCGTCCTTGAACTGGGCGTCATGAAGGGGGTGCTGCACCGACTGCGGCGACTTGCCGTCGTTGCTGTGGGTTCGGGCGGGGCTGGCTACTTGGCCATTCTGCTGGGAGCCGACGACCGGAGGCTTTTGCGCCGACCGCTTGCTGGCCGGCGGCCCCGGTAGCGCCCCGAACTTGGGGAACTCGAACTGGAAGCTGACATCGCTCAGATTGTTGAGAGCGGCGCTTCCAAACGGCATCTTCTCTCTGGGAAGGGCCTTGCTGGAGCTGGTCATGAGGGCCATTCTCGTCTTGTACTGGTTGAGCTCAGTCGTGATGCGGTCGACTTGCTGCCGCAGCTTGCTGTTTTCGTGATTGGCAGCTTGAGATGCACTCTCCAGCTCCTGCACCTTGGTCTCGAGATCTTTGAGGTGCTTTTCCTTGCGCTCTCTGAACGCCCGCTGGGCGGCACGATTTTGAGCCTTGCGCTTCTACGGCCAACGTGTCAGGAAACCGGTCGGTCATCACGGCAGACGTCACTTACCGAAGTAGGCTCCGACGTGAGAGGCTTGCGGCCAGGCTTCTTGGGGGCCTTGTCGGTGCCCTCGCGCCGCTTGGAGTCATTCCCGGGGCTGTCGTCGTCTTCCTCATCGTCCGGGTGGCTCCTCTTGTCATTGGAGTCATTCTCCGTCGAGTCTGACCCGACAGTGCCTGGCACATCCCCGATCATCTGGGGCTGGTCGGCATTGGCAAAGGAAAAGTCGAAGCTCGAGTCACCAAACTCATAGTCGTAGTTGTCGAGATACGGGCTCTCCTGGAATCCGCCGTTCTCGACATTCTGCATCGGGGAGCTCTTGAACGAGTTTGGCGACGGCGACACGCCGATGTTTGCCGACGTGCCCGATGCCTGCTGCTTGTTGGCGTTGAGCGCGGCAAACAGCAGGTTCTGCTGGTGCGGGGTCAGGAAGAAGTTTGGTGGCAAGGAACCACCTCCGTCACCGGCGGAAGCCATCTGGATGGATTGGGCTGTGGACGAGGTGATGAATGATGAATCGGGGTCCTCCACGGGACCGGACGGTTCGAGATGTAAAACGGGCGTCTGCGGTGGCAAAGAGCCACGATGTGTCGGGTACGGAGGACAGATGGGTGTGAAACGCAACGCGAGCGAGCTGGGGATCGTCAAGCCGCAATGACGGCCGCGGTCCCGCAGACGACGGATAATCTAGCCACGGATGGCCCAGCGACTTCCACAGGCGACGATGCCAACAGGCAGCGAGCAGGCGAGCAAGCTGCGATGGCTGGTTGATTGCAGGTGGCTGGAAGGCGATGAGGCGGGAGGCGATGAGGCGACAATCGCTGACGCACGTCAGGGTCTCTCGTCTGCTGGACGGGGGATGCAGGAGGAGAAAACTTGCTGCCTGAGTCACAAACAAAAAAGGCTTCTAGTCGATTCCGCTCCACCAGCGGGAACCGTCAAACGCTCCAGGGGTTGTTTGGGCAGGGAGGGCGCTGAAGGCGGTGATTGATACTGGGGGAGGGAGAGGATGCACGGCAGAGACGGACGCATTGAGCTGCAATATGCATTTGTAAGCTATGAGGCGGGGCTACATCAGCCCGTCTCGCGGGGGCCGTGTGCTTTGGGCCTGGGCTGCGGCCACCGGATTGGCCTCGGCAGCCTCCAGGGCTCCATTCAGTGGCCTGTCTGGGGCTCTGGTGGGGCTCTGATGGGCCGTTGGGTAGCCTGGCCGTGGTCACACAGTACGATGGTGCATTTTAAAACGGCCATGCCGCCCACGCCCTTTGCACTGGAGCCGTGGTTCTCCTCCTCGTGCGTCGGCTGATGCTTGTGCACGTCTATGGTCCATGGCGTCATGGACGCTGAACCGACTCTGCCGCGCAGCCGTTGGTGAACGACGCACCACATCAACCGTTGCCGACCCGGCCGCTGGCACCGCCCAGTGCAGTTTCGCTCATGGCGCTGATTGAGCTGCCGGTTCCTACGACCGGCCAGCGGCCTGTTCCTATTCCGTCCCCGTCGTGATAACGCCGAATCGCCGAGGGCCCACCCGAATCTTGCCGCCACCAGCCTTGCAGAGCGCTCACCTGGTTCCGCCGTCACTATCAAAGCGCTTGACGGTGTTAGCCGGCCATTATCCCGCGAGTCGAGCGAAGAGTTGATGGAGACTACTGCTCTGTTTGATGCCATGGTTGATGAGTCTGGTGCCAGAGCGTTGGAAACGGCCGAAATAGCCAGGGCAGGTTTCACCGTTGGGCAGTGCTATCACGACTGCTGGCGTAGCTGACTCGTGCACAGTATCACAGAAACAACTGCATAGTCGCAAACACCGACCCGACTATCAGTTCAGGATTGGAGGCGGAGTACAACCTTGCCCAGTGATAACGACCGGTTCAAGCTCGGCCGATGTTGATGTCCCCAGTAACGTCACAGTGAATCCCACATTGGAGTGAATATTAAATTGTCATTTGGGGTATACAGATTGACGAATCCGCTCTTATCGAGACAGTTCAAGCCGTTTGCGCCGACCCAGATGAATTCCGTCAAGGCACCTAGGCTTTGGCGTACTGCTTGTGAGCCTCGGCCTTGCCCTCGTGACTCTCCTGGTCGATCTTGTCACCGACAGCATCCTTGGCGGCGGACAGGCTGCGAAGTGTTAGTACACGATGCAGGTACAGCTAGAAGGGGTCTTACCGGGTGCCGACGTTGACGTTGCCGTCCTTGGCGACCTCCTTGTTGGCCTCCTTGCTGGCTCCAGAGGTGGCGCCCTGGATGCTCTCAGCGACGTAGTTGACGGCTTGCTTGGCGGTCTCCATTGTGAATGTTTGACTGGACTGAAGAGTCTTGGGTTGTGTGTAAGTTTGCGTGTGTGTGTGTGTGTGTGTGTGTTTGAGTGGTTGGATGGTTAGAGATGAGCGATGAAGGAGAGGAGGAAGCCGGGGTTTATATACTCGCCGTCTGGCAACCTCCATCGTGAATTCCAGCCACAGGAACAAAGTCCCCGGAGTTGCACGCTTGTGCACTTCTGTCGAGCGCTCGAACGTCACAGCCAGGTCCTCGGCGCATCGCGAAGCGTCCCGCGACACCTACGTCACTGCGACCCCGCAACCACAGGCGCCACACGGTGCAGGGTCTCCGATGACGACGTTGGGCCAACCAACTGCCGCTCGTGATCTTGGAGCCAGTTCGTGGCTGCAGATCGCTGCCAACTTGGTCTTGGAACATCGCCCAACCAAGGCTCGATTGAGCGATTGCAGTGTGGAACGGGACGTGGCCTGGGCGGAAAGCTTCGATTTGGTCACGTTGAAAAATGTGATGACGGCATCAGTCCATCTCTTCCATCTCTTGCTGCTTTGGTTTAATGTACATACGTACAAATGGCTGAATTATTTCAGCCTCGGCAAACCAGCTGCCAGGGCCAAGTTCATGCCCCTATCTCCACTCTTGCGCATCAGAGATTCTGCCTGTGATCGATGCCATCACTGGGTTTCCAACAGATCGCTGGAGCCCCCAAATTCCAATTCGGTCTCGAACCCGAATTTCTTCGCTCCGGCCCCGACCTCTAGGTCGACGCCAAGCTCAACTCGCTTGTCCTTGCTTCGCCAGTTTGAGTCTGGCTTAGGAGTATCGCATGCAAGAAAGCCACGTACGGCTCGGCTAAACCGGCGGGTTTCCGATTCCTGCGACAGCACTTCGACATCGCCATCGACAATTACTACTGGCCGTATACGTAGTGGGGTCTGTAATCTGTAGCTCGCGCCTGAATCGCTTCACATGCCAAAGTTCCCTATGACGCTGCACGTTGGATAGGGACCGACCAGGCTGAGCCACACCAAGGTGGGATCGTGCGTTCTGCCGCGTAATCAGTTTTGCCATGGCTAAGCTGGACAATGCGTTGAGTGCTGGATCCCTCCACTCCGCACCTTTAGCATGAGGACAACGGCAAAGCAGTGCGTCGAAAGACCCTGCCAAGAAATGACGGCCCAGGGGTCTTGAAGCAGGTCAGCTCGCAGTGTCGATCATCAACATGTTCCGAGCGCAGGTCGCCTCTCGCCATCGGCAAGACTACGAACCGTAGCCTTCTCGAAGCGGTATGTTATCGACTGCCTAATTTGCTCGGCGCTTCGGAGCTGGCTTCAGTCTTAGTGTAGGCATCCGATGGCTACACGAGGCTTCGGTCTCAGGGCGGTGCCTAGTGGCAGCCGCCAGTTCAGTTTATGCATTTTTTACTTTTGGTCTGCCGTGATAGTGGTGAATTGGTGATGCCCTGAGAGGTGACGTTTGCGGACATCACGTGGTGTCTGGATGGCCGCACCAGCCCCGCATGCGGCGCCCCGCGACCAGGGTGGCCAGGAGACGACCACCCAGTGGAACGTTTCGAGATCACAGACGGCTGCACAGTCGTAGGAAGGGCACGATCCGTACGAACCGTTTGGCCCTGCCTTATTCGAGCGATGGATCTCGCTTACGACCACATCCAAGAGGAGGCCTTTGCCAAGGACCGGGGCGACACCGGCGATGCCCCGAAACCCGACCAGCAAACATCGCTGAACAGCGACATCCAGGACGCATACAAAGCCATCTCGTCCAGTGCATGGGGCGTCAAGATAGGCGGCTTCCTGGGAAATGTCGTAAAACAGGTAGCCACCCTGGGATCGTTGCGACGTGCTTCTGTCTGACTTGCCCAGGGCGAATCGGTTTACACCCAGGCTTCGAAGGAGCTTGCGGAGGTCGGAGAAGATGCGACCAAGGGCCTCACAGACCTCCGCGAATCGATCATGAGCCGCACACGGTCCCTGTCGCTCAACACTGCCCAAGGAGACGCCCCCAAGGACGGAGACGACAGCCAATCCACGCCGACAAGATCCAAAGCCCCGGCATCCGAAGATGCCGCGCAACAGTCCGAGAATGTCCTCTCGCGGCTTCGATCTGAGGCTGCCAAGCGTCTCAGGGACCTCCAAAAAGCCGAGGACGCCGCAGACGAAGCTCTCCTGCGGTTCGGCGGCAACGTGCGGGACTTCCTCCGGGAGGCCATTAGTATCGCTCCTCCCGAAGACTCCGCGGAAGGCGGCACGGTGCTGTTCGAGAGCAAGGATGCACAGGGCAAGCGAGTGATTCACACTTCAAGGTTCGATGCGCAGTTGCACGTGATACATACGTCGACCGAGAGCTTCGCCCAAGACCCGTCCGGCGACGAGTTTGAGAAGTGGGCAAAGGAATTCAACATCGAGAAGAAGACGGAGGACATTAGCGGCGACCTAGCCAAGTACCCCGACCTGCGAGCCACCATGGAGAAGCTCGTGCCGGACCAGGTGCCGTATGCCGACTTCTGGGTGCGGTATTACTTTCTCCGCCACGGCATCGAGACGGCCGAATCCAGACGCCGGGACCTGCTCAAAGGTGAGTCTGCACCACCCCGTTTCTCCGTATTCACTGACACTCCAAGCCGCCTCCGCCGAGGATGACGTCGCCTGGGACGACGATTCCGACGACGAGGCCGACAAGGACAAGGACGCGTCCGCGCAGAAAGGAACCTCTGTGGCCTCGTCCACCACGCTCCATCCCCGCGGCCGAGGCCACTCGACGCCGACAGAACAGCGGAAATCGAACGACGGACAGTCGCAGGCGGATAGCGAAGCCAGCTATGACGTCGTGGGGGCCGCATCGGGCAAGACGAGCCAAGCCCCGAACAGCCCTAAAGAGTTGAAGAAGGACGAAGATAGCGACGATGACTGGGAGTGATGTGGTTTATGTGCGATAGTATGGGCAGCTCGGCGTTTGGTCTTCTGAACCGGTTCTACAGCTTCACTTAATGGAACATCTGCATCTATGCTCTGGGTATCAATTCGGGGGTGTCCGCCCGCACTCCATACACCGTATGGACCATCTACCTCTTTTTCTTCGAGACCATTGTGAACCCGTCTTCGTCGACCTGTGGCGCCTCCTTTTCCTTAGGCGCAGAGGCCAGAGGTGGCGCCTCGTCCATGTCAACGTCGGCGCCCCCTTCATCCTCGTCGTCGTCTTCCGAGTCTGATTCCCAGTCCGTGTCCTGGTCTGCGTCCTCGGCCTTTTTGAACATCTGGTCCACCTTCTTGCCCTTGAGGTTCTGGAACCGCTCCCGCAACGTATCCACCTCGTCCGACTGTCCCACGGCGCACTGAGCCCGGGCGCGGATGATCTGGCCGGCGACTTCCATGCCCGAGTCGTCGTCCACGTTGACGTCGAACTCGTCGATCATGACCTGCAGCAGAACCGTCTCGACCTCCTCCATATCCGGCTCCTCTGGGGAGCTGGCTTTCGGCACCTGGCTCGACGCGCCATCGGTGAACTCGGGGAACAGGTCGACGATGGCGCCGGCGAACCAGTCTCGCTTGTCGGCGGAGTCGGGGCCGCCCCAGCCGTTCTGCACGGAGAGGGTCAAGGCCGGCCACAGATGGAGGGCGTAGGCGACGGCTTGCTCGAAGCTGGTTTGGCGCGCGGCTGTTCGACAATCAGTACGAGCACCGCAATCGAGAAGCTCGGCGGAAATACCTGCTGGCGGCAGCTGCGCCGGTTGTGTCGAGGCCATCTTGTCAGGTTCTGTTGGTGGTGGGGGAGGGGCAGAGTGATGCATCTCACAATTTTTTTGGTGTCGCAACAACGGCACGCATCCAGGTGCACGGACCACTCCGGCGTTGGAGCGGGGCCGTCGACGGTCCCGGCCGAACAGGCGAAATGACATCATGAACGAGACCCCTTTGTCTGTCCAGGGAGAACTCAATCCTCCACCAGTCATGCTCGTTGAGTGTGCGGAGAGAACCTTGCGATGACTAGGCTCAACACGACGTCGGTCTCGCTGGCCGTCACGCCAACCGTGGTTTCCACCCTATTCTCGCATGTAGGCAGCCCACGCACATGCCGCCCGGGCAACGCAACATGCGTATCCCTCGTCGGGGCTGACCGCACCGCAGTACCTCAACAGGAAGCCCCTCAGGCAGCGGCCGACAGCACACCTGTCCTACGACGAAGGGCTGCACCTGATTCGATCGTTCCTAGACTTTGCCTCGCATCACACGGTCGAGGAGCTGCAGGCGTTCACCTCCCAATGGGTGCCGCATCCTCAGTGGGTAAAGGTCGACGAGGTGACCATACCGGAGGCGCATCTGGCGCGCTCGGCCGAGCTGCTGGCAGAAGAGCTGGGGCGAGACGGCATCCGTCAGGTGGGTGGCCGGCAATGGTGGCAATGGAGGAAACCAGAGTCGACGCTCCAGGCCGAGTGGATCGAGATGCGGGCGGATGCCAACCAGCGAAAGAAGAGCGGCGACCCCGTGAAGCGTGTCATGATGTACATCCACGGCGGCGCATATTTCTTCGGCAGCGTCGACGAACATCGCTATCAGATGCAGCGTCATGCCCGCAAGCTCAAGGCGAGAGTCTTTGCCCCGAAATACCGACTGGCGCCGCAGTTTCCATTCCCATGCGGCCTCCACGACTGTCTGTCTGCATATCTGCACCTCCTGACGACGCAGGACCCCAACACCATCGTCCTGGCCGGTGATTCGGCGGGAGGCGGCATGGTGGTAGCCCTGCTGTGCGTCCTGCGCGACCAGGGGATTCCGCTCCCCGCCGGCGCTATCCTCGTCAGTCCGTGGGTCGACCTGACGCACTCGTTCCCCAGCGTCGCGGGCGATGCGCCGTTTGACTACATTCCGCAGGCGGGCTTCCACCATAAGCCGTCACGGGCGTGGCCGCCACCAAACGACGACGACGTGTCCATGCTCCGGGACAAAGCAAGTCGGGCGAGCGGTCAACCCAAGAAGCAGGCCAATGTCGCCAAATACGAGGCATCGACATGCGAGCAGGTGATGAGTGGCGTTTCTACGGACACGGACAGTTTTCTCTCGGTGACGATCGGGGGCGAGCCGATCACGATCAAGGATCAGATACAGGTAGGTCGAGATGCCATCCGCAGGAATGCCATATTAACCGCAACAGATGTACACGACGAACGCACTGCTGTCGCACCCGCTCGTCAGCCCCGTCATGCAGCCGACGCTCGGTGGGCTGCCGCCGCTGCTGATCATGGTTGGAGGCGGAGAGGTCCTGCGGGATGAGCAGATCTACCTGGCGCATAAGTGTGCGAACCCGGCCAAATATGCTCCACCTGAGGATATGCTCACCGCCCGAGGCAGGGAGCTGCTCCAGAAGTACAAGCCCACGGACGTTCAGCTCCAGGTGTGGGACGATCTCTGCCACGTCGCCCCGACGCTCAGCTTCACGAGGCCTGCCAAGTACATGTACCGCTCGGTCGCGCAGTTCGGAGCCTGGGCCTTGGCTCGAGCTCAGAAGACGGGCATCGAAATCATGGACGATGACGACATTTCAGTCATCACAAGCTCTGGGTCAGATTCCGGGGTCGCGGATGAGGACGAGGACGAGGAAAAGGAAAAGGAGGAGCAGATAACACCCGGTCAGGTGGGGAAAGCGGGCGACCCCTTGCCACCGTTCAGAAAGCACATGATCCGCCAGAGGGTGACACGCCATGGTGTTACTCTGCCCCTGGCGCAAGAGTCCGAGCTGCCCGGGTGCGCCATGGAGCCCACTGCCGTCGGCGTCATCAAGGAAGGACCGGTCAAGAAATGGATGGCCACGAGGAGGCAGTGGGATTCGAGGTACTCGGCGGCAAAGGCTAAGGTCCACAAGAAGATCGCCAAGGACCTGGCGACAGGGTTGCAGGGCTTTGGCCCGGGAGAGCATCCGCCGCCCAGTGCGCTGGCTGGACGGAGACGAATCGAGTCCGACCTGGCCGAGCAGAAGAAGACCAAGAGCATGGGCTTGGCCCTGTGGTCACTCTGGGGCTCCAAGCACGACGAGTGCACGGTCGAGCGGGAGCAAAAGGCAGACCAGCAGCCAGAGGTCCAGGCCGTCACTGGGGACCAAGGCAGAGGGGCGAGGTCCTACGACGACATCGAAGCGCAACAGCCTGGTTCGGCCGCCGCCGCGATTAGCCGGAGCCGCTCTCGTCGCCGAACCGTCGTCGACAAGAACCAAACCGGCGCCGATGCCGTCAACGAAAACACCTCTGTCGCGAAGCTGTTGGACATACGCCGCGGGAGGGAGGCTTCCGAGCCCGGGCTGTTGAGCCCCGACTACGTGCCCGAGACGGGGGTCGCGGGGAAGCGCCCGTTCCTCGACGGCATCGCCCTGCCTTTTACCCTCAAGAAGAACGCCGAGACGGCGAGCATGGTGACTCTTTACTCGGCGGTGACCCCCGGCACGAGTTCCCAGCCGATGAGCCCCGCGGGCTCGCGAACGGACGTCTCCGGCAGACCAGACCCGGACGCATCCAGGGCAGAGCAGATGCCTGGAGCAGCGCGCCCCGGTCTGGGTCTGGAGCCGCTTGAGAAAGAGGATGGAGGCGCGGCAAACGCGTCGTAGACTGACCGCATTGACGAAACATATAACTAGAGATATCCCGTGCATAGAACAGCCTGAATAAACTTCTTGACCTGATAATGTCGATGCGCTGTGTCGATGCGCTGTGTCGATGCGCCGACGCTGTAGAGTACATTTCATCATACATGGTGGTACACTGTTTGGGTATATACAATCGCGTGAGCCCAAGTCTCCCGCTGAGTTTCCTCCTTAAGTAGGCACCGTGCCCGTCCACCGGCGTGCATCGCTTCGGTCCGTTCGCTCAGTCCACCCCATTGAATCTCTTCCACTGCTCGACGTAGAAGTAGGGATCTTGAGGACCCTTCTGCAGGCCCTTGTAGTCACCCGGTTGCGCCTTGACCTGCCGGCTCACAAACGGCGTGAGCTGTGTCGTTGTCAGCTTGTCGTCCATGCAGAGCGTCCGATCCGGCGGTCCTACCTTGAATTCCTTCAGGTCGGGCACGGCGTATGTGCGCACTTTGCTCCAGTCGATCAGGTATCCTCCGTACTTGGTGTGGCTACCCATGGACCCCGTCCGGTTTCCCTTGTAGAAGCCCTTGCCGACATCCTTGGTCGTGAGCTTGAGATGGCGGTACCGGCCGACGGAGAGCGCCTGTGTCGGTCTCATGGCAGGCTAATGGTATCTTGCGGCCAGTGACAGGCCAAGGAGTCGCGCGCCGCAGATCGGAATGGTCGTGTTGAAAACGTTGGCGGAATGTGTCGGTGATGAGCGGTCGGCATATCCATGCGGTTTGGCGGTTTGGCGGTGTTGAAATTTCGGGGCCATCGGCGGGCGGCGTTGTTCCGATCCGGGTTAGCGGTAGCTCCGCGCGGCGAGCACCTCCATGACCAGTTGCTTGCTCAAGCTTCGGATTCGAGATTGCACTCCTCGCGCTACCTCGAAACCGCATCGCTGACGCCGTGATGAATAGACGACGCTCAATCTAGATCATCTGCACGAACAGCATCTCAGGGCATGGTGAGTGGGCTCCGCGCAAGGAGGGCAAGAGGGGCAGCGGCTAATCCTCACAGCTGACCATCGCGACCTCCGCATGCCACCAGCGGCCCATGTCTCCGAGCGCCGAGCCCTGCCACGATGGACGGATACCCCGCGGGCAGCCTGGATCACAACGTTCCGCTACTCGTCGCGTCTGGCTTGAATTCCAAGGTGCCTGAGCTGCGGCTCCCAGGCGAGCTCAAGGACCAAGGGATCCTGCTCAAGTCGGACCTGCCGCCGCTGGAGAGCATCGTAGCGGATGTGCTAGAGGAATATTTCGAGGGCATCGACGCCCGGGGTACGTCATGGACAGGTGTTTCGCGAGACGAGCCGTTTCGGTTTCGCATCAAGACAGCTGGCAGAGTATTGCAGCCCAATGGACTTGGACGCGGCGTACGCTGACCTTTGCAGTCCTTTCTCCTCCCGCCGCGCCGCGCCCGGCTCCCCGAATCCGCGGAACCGCCCAAATCCGCGCCAATGCTGCACTCCCCGTTCTCGCCTCTCTCTCCGGTCTCAGCACTGTACCCCGACGGGCTGATAGATTCGCAATGGATTAGCAAGCACCAAGAGCTCGTCCCCAGCATTTATGCCTGCTTTCACATGCTCGCCAACGACAATCGACTCAGGGCGGACATCAACGCGCTAAAGGGAACCCTGGCAAAGTCTGGGTACAAGACACGGGTGGCGGTCATCCTGCTTGGCGATGTCGACGGCGGCTCGGCGCAGCTGTCCGAGGACGTGCAGGAACGGCTGGAGGGCGTCCGAAGGGGCACCGCCCTGGACCCCAAGTCCATCTTCTACATTCCGGTGCAGGAGTCTCCGGCCGAGCTGAAGCGAGTGGTGGACAGCATTCTGACTGTGCTGTATGGCACCGCTGTCGAGTACTACAGAGATCTAGGGAGGCATGCGAGGAAAAAGCGGTCCCGAGGCATCGCTCCGCAGCCGACCGTCCCGCCCACGTCTGGCACATCGCGGACCTTGGCCCTTCCGGATTGGAATTTTCGATACGACTTCAAGGCCGCCATTCTTGCCGAGTTCCGCCAGGAGCTGGACGCCGCTATCCGATCATTCGAGCAGGCATACGAGATCCTCCTCGGCCAAGATGTCCTGGACATCATGCCCAGCTGGAGCCCTCGCTGGAACGAGGCACGGCTATTGTCCGACGTCATCTCGATCCGCTGCCTGCGCATTCAGCTCTGGATGGGAAACACGAGCCTCGCCGTGAGGAGGTGGCAGGCCCATCGCGACCGCATCGGCGATTTTGTCGATCGTCGAGGGCGTGGAACAAACAACTACGGGTGGCAGGCGTGGGAGGCAAGGTGGGCGACGGTCATGGCCAATCTGATAGAAAGGGTCGAGGTGCCCGGCCTGGTGCCTCCGACGATGACGCTGTTCCTGCAGCCCGACAAGGCCGTCTTGGGCGAGCGCATACGGCCCTGGGAGCTGCTCCACCACACGGGGTACTGGTATCGAATGGCCGCTCGCCATCTCGCCGCCCGGCGGACATTGGCGCGCATGATGCCAGAGGAAGATCGGGGCCCGCCGGACTCGTCGGCGGCCTCGCGGGCTACGAGCAAACTGTACACGCACGACACCTACCTGTGCCCGGCGCCGTACCAAGAATACCCCGTGGCCGGCACCGGGGTCAACCACGCACAGCTCATCATCGAATGCCTCACCACCGCCCGGGCACAGTTCCAGGCCCGGAAGCAGCTACGGATCGCCGCCGAGATATCCCTAGAGTGCGCGAGGGAAATGGCATCCGTCGAGTCCTGGGAGGAGGTGATTGCCATCCTACGGCCGATATGGGACGACTCGTCGTTTCGGTCCGAGGGGTGGCTCGACGCCTCGGAAGAACTTTGCTGGCTGATGAGGCGGGCCGCCGCGGAGACGGGCCGCGCCGATCTCGTGGTCGCCATCGACTGGGAGCTCATGAACAAGAGTGGGTGAACAAGAATCATCGAGTGACGAGAGCTGACAAGGACCAGAGTTCCCGAAGCGGCCTAATTGGCATTACGATCTCAGCAAGTCGTTGGACGGAGTGGCGGTCGACGCCAAGCCTACCGTCAGCGTGTCGGACGACCAAGCCTCGCCCTTTATTTCTGCCGGCTTCGTGTTCCGCAACAAGGAGGTCAAGGCTGGCGAGACGTGCAAGGCGCAGCTGATGCTGTCCTCTGACGCGCTGCCAGGCTCGGCCCCGGTGACGTTTTCGTCGGTGCGGGTGCAGTTCGAGGGAAGCCTCAAGCCCATCGCAATCGAGCATGACGCATCGGGAGGAGCCGCCGCAACGATGGACGATGGAGTCGACACCCTGATATTGGAGGAGGAGTTTGCCGACCACTCAGAGGATGACCTGCCGACCAAAATCAAGGGCCGGGCGGACCTGACACTGCGACCGGGCCAGAGACGAGTGCTCGAGATGGCGATTCCGCTCCGGGAAGACGGCGATGCGGAAGCGCTATCCGTGATACTGTCATACCGAAGCGATGCGTTTGATCTGGACTACACCGTCAGGTTTCGCGAAACGGACCCGGCAACGGGCTGGTCTGTCGGGGGCTCAAGGAAGCCTCGCCAGGCGCGCCCCGATGCGCGAATGCTGCACATCCAGCCTCGCCCTCCAAAGATGGAGATCAAGGCGGTGGATCCCCTGGAGCAATACTACACCGACGAGATGGTCGAGCTGCGAGTCGAGCTTCGCAACGACGAGGACGAGCCCGCCAGCGTCAAGCTAGACGTGCACCTGTTCGGGAGGCAGGTGCCGGCTTTCCAAGTGCTGGCGGACAGCCAGGAACACAGTGCCGGCAGCGGCGAGGAGGAGTCTCGGATACAAGGAATCGCCCTCGGCCGCATGGGCAACGGGTCGTCGCTCGGCTTGGCGGTGCGCATCAACCCAGGGGACGCCCCCATCACCTACGACCTTCATCTGCGGGCGACATATCACCTCGAGTCCGACGCCGCAACTCCCATCACGCAGATGCTGGCAGTGCAGCTAATCGTGGTCGCGCCGTTCGAGGCCAACTACGACCTGGTTCCTCGACTGCACCACGATCCATGGCCGAGTCTGTTCGACTACGAGGGGCTCCAGGGCCTCGCGGAGACGGCGACGGCACCAGCCCGAGGCTTCGCACAGCAGTGGTGTCTCATCTGCCACTACGCATCGTTTGCACTCGAGGATCTGGACGTGGTGGGGATGGATACGAAGGTCCTCTCGTGCGTCGGCGGCGCGCGCTGCAACGTGGTGAAGCGGCCAGAGGCGCCGAGCGAGGGGCTCGTGGCGGCGCCCAGGACGATGCAAGAGGCGCAGTTCGACCTGGTCGCGCAAAAGCTCAGCCTCGACGACAGGCATCCCGTCACGCTCGACCTCGCCTTTGTGATCAGATGGAGGCGGCGGGGCGCCGACGGCCAGGTCAACACGACGAGGATGCCCGTCGGCCAGTACCTGGTGCTGGGCACGGAGCCCCGAGTGCTGGCGTCGGTCCTGCACACGGCGCCCGAGGCGTCGCCGGGCCTGGTGCACCTGGACCTGACGATAGAGAACCCGTCAAACCACTTCCTCACGTTTGGGCTGACGATGGAGCCGAGCGACAACTTTGCATTCTCCGGCGCGAAGCAGACGACGATGCACCTGCTGCCAATGTCACGACGGACGACGAGGTACCGGCTGCTGCCGCTTGTGCGTGGTACGTACATACGGCCTGGGCTGGTGGTGAGAGAAAAGTACTTCCAAAAGGTCCTGCGCATAATACCCACCGAGGGCATGAAGATTGACAAGGACGGGTTGCTGGTTTGGGTTCCGGGAGAAGCGACGGCAAGGGAGATGTAGACGAGGCGAGGGCATAGATATCAGTAACAGCAATGGCATCTCGAAGCATCCGGCCGCGGAAGAGTCTGGAGCTAGAGGATGCCCAGGACTGCTCTGGCGGACAGGTCAGCAAAGCGTGCAACAGAGCCGCGTCTTATCAATCAGCAACAGTGAGACACGAGATGAAAACGGAACAGGTCGCGAAGCCCTTTTTTGCCGCTGATCCAGCTGCCGCTACCTGCGGGAAGAAAGCTTGTCTTCAACAGACACGACACGTCGCGCTGGAGGTCGGACTTTGCGGGTTTAAGACGTCGGGAACAACAGCCGTTGTGAGTCCCTGAACGCTGGGTTGCCAACGGGACCCGCAGCTCGGACATCGGCAAACGCTCGAGTCCGCGCTTACAGCACTCGACGCCCGTTCCGCTGGTGCCAGGAGCACCTGACGGGTGGGATTTTTGATGACACACTCGTTTCAGCTGCTGATCGCCGCGGGTAGTGGTCGAGAATGATTGGCATTGCTACTGTTCCGGACTCGAGGTGTGAAGAGTCATCAACTCGGATGATGCTCAAAAGCCCAATGCGTCAACTTGCTCACAATGGGCTCCACAAGTCGTGGGCAACGCGGCTGTCGCTCGCGCCTCGCGCTCGCCATGCGACGATATTCTCCGGTCTTCGGACAATTTGCGCTCCATTTGCTCCCGCGCCATTGGCCGCGAGCCGGGTCCTCTGGTGTGTGTGGGCTTGCTAGGCGCGCCGTCTACTTCAGGATCAGGACTTGGGTTGGTGCTATAAAGAGGTGCTATAAGACGTGCCACCCGGGGTCTCGAGACTCGTTACTTCACACGCGCGCGCCTGGATACCAGCAGCTCAGCTCTCTGTTGCGCAGCTAACCGAACGGGCACGCTCAGCTTGAGCCGCGATCAACCCTCTGCGCGAAGCGGGCGCGAGCGAGCGCACGCTCACCATGACGGCCGCTACAGCGGCGCCGTCCGACGAGCGACACTCGTCGGACAAAACAGACGTCGGGTCCGGCATCGTCGCCCCAGAGACCGACGTGGAAAAGACCCAGGCCAGGGACGACGTCGAGGAGAAGGCGGCGCGCGACCACGAGGGCAGCGCGCCCAACAACTACCCGCATGGCCTGAAGCTCGCCCTCATCATCGGGGCGCTGTGCCTGGCCGTCTTCCTCGTCGCGCTGGACCAGACCATCATCGCGCCCGCGCTGGGGGCCATCACAGCGCAGTTCCAGAGCGTCAAGGACATTGTGAGTGCCGTGGTCAGCTGTGCCGGGGGGCGGGGCTGACCGATGCAGGGCTGGTACGGCTCGTCGTATCTGCTCACGACGACGGCGCTGCAGCCCATGTACGGCGCCATCTACAAGCTCTTCAACGTCAAGCTCGTGTACCTCGGGGCCGTCTTCATCTTCGAGGTCGGCAGTCTCGTCTCGGCCGTGGCGCCGTCGTCGACGGCGTTCATCGTGGGCCGTGCCATTGCGGGCGTGAGTACCACCGCTCCGCATCCAGGACAGCCGACTGACCGACCTAGATTGGCACTGCCGGTCTGTTTTCCGGGTCCATTGTCATCCTCTCCCTGTCGAGTACGTCCCCTGGACCGTCGCTCGCTCGAGCTGCTCATGCTGACCGTCCAGTGCCCCTGAACAAACGCCCGCTCGTCTTCGGCCTCATCGGCGGCATGTGGGGCATCGCCTCCGTCGCCGGCCCCCTCCTCGGCGGCGCCTTTACCGAAAACGTGACCTGGCGGTGGTGCTTCTACATCAACCTGCCCATCGGCGCCGTCGCCATGTTCATCGTCTTCCTCTTCGTGCATGTCAACCGCAACACGGCCGAGACCGAGGGCCAGTCCTTTGGCGCGCGCGTCCGTCAGCTCGACATGGCGGGCACGGCCATCTTCATCCCGGCCGTCGTCTGCCTGCTGCTCGCCCTGCAATGGGGCGGCGCCCAGGACCCCTGGAACAGCGCGCGCATCATCGGCCTGTTTGTCGGCTTCGGGCTCATGATTGCCATCTTCATCGGCGTCCAGTTCTGGCAGGGCGACAACGGGACGCTGCCGCCGCGGCTGTTCAAGAACCGCAACGTCCTCTCCGCCATGATGTTTGCCTTTTTCTTCGGCGCCGGCTTCTTCCCGCTCATCTACTACATCTGTAAGACGCACCCGAACCGTCAGCCGTCGAGGCTCGCGCTGACCATGCAGCCCTCTACTTCCAGGCCATCCAGGGCGTCAGCGCCGTGCAGGCCGGCATCAAGATCCTGCCCCTGCTCCTCGCGACCGTCGTCGTGTCCATCCTCTCGGGCGCCGTCATCTCCGCCATCGGCTACTACAACTTCGTCATCATCCCGTGCATGCTCCTCTTCACCGTCGGCGCCGGCATGATCACCACGTTCGACGTCGACACGGGCCTCCCCGCGTGGTTCGGCTACCAGGTGCTCGCGGGCCTCGGCATCGGCGCGGGCTTCCAGATCGGCGTGCTCGTGGTGCAGACGGTGCTCCCGCAGGAGATGGTCCCCGTGGGCACCGCCTGCGTGCAGTTCTTCCAGGCCCTCGGCGGCGCCATCTTCGTCGCCGTCGCGCAGACGCTGTTCCAGAACGGGCTCATCGACAGCATCCAGAAAGACAACCTGGGCATCGACGGCCACGTCTTCATCAACAGCGGCGCCTCGGAGATCAAGCAGGTGCTCGAGCAGATGCACCGCCTGGACGCCTACGACGCCGTGCTCCGGGCGTACATGACGGGCCTGAGGCACACCTACTACATCAGCGTCGCGTGCGCCGCGTGTGCCTTTTTGATGGTGCTCGGGCTGGAGTGGCGGTCGGTCAAGAAGGGGCCGGGGAGCGAGAAAAAGGAGACGGCGGTGCCGGTCTAGGGCGCATCCGCGTTGCACAGAGGACATGCACATTGTACGAATATGATAGACTGGGAGTAGATGTATCAACGTGTTCATTCGGCAGACACCGCCGTTTATTGCGTGTCGTCGGGGGGCCTGTCCCAGGACCCGCGCCCATCTCTCGTCACCGGGTCCCTGGCCACGAAACGAAGCACCCAGTCCTGGACCGCCCTCGCCTTCTCCCGCTGCGGATGCCCGGCCGGCCCCCTGCGCAGGCTCCTCGTCGAGTAGTAGCCGCTGCCGTCGCTCCGCCACAGCAGGCCGACCCGCGTCAGCCCCCTGCGCAGGCTCTGGCCGTAGACCTTGCCGCGGAAGACGTGCAACGCGACGTTCTCCATGAGGACCACGTCCTGGCGCCGCAGCGCGGCCACGGCGCTCTCGGCGGCGCGGTCGCTGGACAGCCAGAAGGTGACGGCAAATCCCGAGGCGGTGTCGTCGCCGACGAGCACCTCGACGAGGGACATCGCGGCGCCCCAGCGGGTGGTGACGGCGCGGGGCCGCGCGACGGAGAGGACGCCGACGATGAGGTTGAGGGTGACGGTCTGGGGCTGCAGCGCGGAGATGCGCGGCGCGGGCGGGACGTCCTCCAGGTCAGACAGGTGGGCTGGCACCGGCGGCGGCGGCATGACGCCCGGGCCGGGGGACGCCATGGCCATGAAGGAGGTCTCCTCGGAGGTGAGGCTGTCGTCGAGGCGGGACGACGGCAGGGAGCTGTGCCGGGCGAGGGACTGCTCGCAGAACTGCGTCAGCACGGCCGCGGCGTCCTCGTCGGGCAGAGCCGAGTCCTCGGCAAAGGACACGCCCGCCGTCGTGAAGAAGTCGGCGCTGCCGTGGAGCGAGGCATCGTGGTCGTGGGCCTGGGTGAGGCCGGTGTGCAGGGCCCGTCTGGTCAGCGGCAGGGAGCGCCACACGGCGTACGGCGGCGACGGGGGCTCATCGCTCGTCGCGTGGCCCAGGCCGAGGAGCCCGCGGAAGGGCGCGACGAAGTCGTTGACGGTGCAGGACGCCGCGTCGACGGACGATGCGGCCGGGGCGCCGGTGAGCAGGATCACCCTCTGCGCTGGCATGGCCGAGATATCCAGCTGTAGGGTAGGGTGAGGCTGAGGCCGTGAGATTGATGCCGCGAGATGGGTTAGTGGTATCCCCACTGCCCCAGGCGAGCCGAGGCAGCGGAAGCAACCCCGCTGAACCCCAGGCCCAGAGCCGGACCAACGACCGGCACTCGCCCGCACTAATAAGGCAACCATCAATCGCCAGGGCCCGTCTCATCCATCTCCCGCATTCACCCTGCTGAGATCCCTCCGAGACCGTCCTCGAGCCTGCAGCATGTCGGCGTTCGACGTCATCGAGCACACCGCCGACGCCTCTCACGTCAGAGAGTTTGCGCGCGCCACCGCCGATTCGCAGGACGAGACGCTGCGGCTCGCCGTCAAGCAGTATGTGCCCAAGGACAACCGCCGTCCGCGCAAGGGCGACCTGACGGTCATCGGCGCCCACGCCAATGGCTTCCCCAAGGTGGGCGATCCCGACCCGCGCGGCGCGCGACGGCGACTCACGCATCTCAGGAGCTGTACGAGCCCATGTGGGAGGAGTTCTACCTCGAGGCGCGGAGGCGAGGGGTGCGCGTCCGCGCCATCTGGACGCTCGACGCCGCCTGGCAGGGCCGCAGCGCCGCCCTCAACCAGGGGAAGCTGGGCAACGACCGTACGCCGCCCCGTCGGCGTCTCGATGTGACGGGCTGACACTCGCAGCCTCCTGGAACGACTACGCGCGCGACATCGTGCAGATCATCAACACCTTTCGCATGCCGCGCCCCCTCTTCGCCATCGGCCACTCCTTTGGCGCCAACGCCGTCGTCCAGGCCGCGCTGCTGCACCCGCGCCTCTTCAACGGCGTGGTGCTGCTGGACCCCGTCATCGACCACCTCGACTCGACGCCCGAGTACCTCACCAAGGGCCCCGCGGGGCTGAGCATCCACCGCCGCGACGTCTGGCCGTCGCGCGCGGCCGCCGCCGAGTCGTTCCGGCGCAGCAAGTTCTACCAGCGCTGGGACCCGCGCGTGCTGGACCGCTGGGTCGAGCACGGCCTGCGCGCCGTGTCGGGCGACGCGGACGGCGAGGTGACGCTGGCGACGACGAGGCACCAGGAGGTCTTCACGTACCTGCGGCCCAGCTGGCCGGCCTACGACGCCGCGGGCAAGACGCTCGTCCGCCCGGACCGCGCGCCCGACCTCGACGTCACGCTCAACGCCAGCGTCACCAGCTACCCCTTTTACCGCGCCGAGGGCGCCAACACCCTGGCCCGCCTGCCCAGCGTGCGGCCCGGCGTGCTCTACGTCATCGGCGGCGCGGGCAACACGGCGACGCCGGAGCTGTGCGCCGAGAGGACGGCGGCGACGGGGACGGGCACCGGCGGCAGCGGCGGGGCCGCGCGGGGCCGCGTCAAGCAGGTGACGCACCCGGACCACGGGCACCTGATCCCCATGGAGGCGCCGCGGTACTGCGCCAGCCAGGCGGCCGACTGGGCCAGGGCCGAGCTGGACCGGTGGTGGGCCGAGGAGCGGGAGTACGAGGAGTGGACCAGGAAGCCGCTCGCGGACAAGGTGACGGTCAGCGACGAGTACAAGAGGTATCTGGGCGTGCCGGACAGGGCGGCCAAGGCCAAGATGTAGTCACGGAGATGGTGGGTGAGGGAGTAGACGGAGTAGATGGAGTAGATGGAGTAGATGGAGTAGATCACGGAGTAGATCACGGATGTAGATGCACGTGGGAATCGCCATCGAGTTAAATACCAACGCATGTGCTAGCAAGCGGGAGTCCCGTGCCGTCTATCCTTTCCGCCGAACGAGTACCAACTCTAGTCAAACGAGCACCCAAAGGGGTTGACAAACAAAGCGGCACCGCAAAACGCCCCCGCCCACACGGAATAACCAGGCAGAAAAGGGGTGATTTGAAGGCATTTACATATCAAAATGCAGTCGCTCCCCCTCGGATTCCAGAACAGCTTTAAAGCGGTCAGGCATCGAGTCAACCAAGCGGTAATTGAGTCTTGGCTTAGCCAATCCCAGGCCTCGAGAGTCGTCTCAATCAGGTCCTCACGCAGCGACCGTACGGTGCTAGAAGGAGACTACCGCGCATTTTCAATCGGCGAGAGGTCCGGGCTTGCATTGTTTTATTATCATTACGCTAGTGGCTTGAATAAGCATCTGGTCCCTCTATCCTAAGTCGAGTAGGGAAAACCGGAGGACCCGGCGAAAAACCTCTCCTTGCTTCCTCAGCGTAGTCGGCGCGTTTCCGCACCTAGTCCTCTACACGTGCAAAGACAGCGCCCACGCTTCTCAGTCCCCAACAGTTCCTTCGTAGTAGCCGTTCTCGTCGATTGCGCCCTATCAATGGCTGCTCACCTAGCCGGCGATAGGGTAGTTATTTTGGTATAGTCGGACTGACACAACGACTCGTGCGACCCGGGTTTTCGACCGGGGGCTGCTGGAGCGTTAATTATGGCGAATATGGCGCTCTTTTTTGCCCTGACGATTTCGTTTGTGTGGCTCGAATCGCGATCTTCGAGGGTGGATTAGTGGCCCTCGTCGAGCCGAGGAACCACGACCCTCCAAGGACCTGGTCGCGATGGTACGTAGCCGTAATCTTGCCGTTGTTATTCGAAGAGATGCGATATTCGTAGCGAGGGCTTTAAAGTCATAGCCAACGGCGCACCGGGAATGAGCGTCAAAGCGTTCGTCTTCGAGTCGGCGAGTCTTGCTCTTGAATGCAATCAAGGCAATGCCTCTCGCCGGGTTTCCTCACTCGGCCACTCTCACCGCAAGAGGCGTGCCGCTCATCTGGCCAGCGGGCATCCTCTTTCCTTGGCTTGTACTCGAGGCTCTTGAGAGCAACTTCGACTCTTGCCTCGGCAATACGAGGAGAGACCCAAGCCTTCGGGCAGGCAATACATCGCCATTGCCTCGTGCCAAAGGCGCGCTAGACCGTTCGATCATAACGTCCTTCTGCCGGCAAGAGCTCTGACCAGCCAAGGATATGGCTATCGTAGCCAGTCTCCCAAGTAAATGTCTCGAGACGATTGAGATCTTCTTCCGTAAGCTTCTTTCCTCTGCCACGGGTCTCGTCAAGATCGTGATGATAGTAATGAATCTCTGGCGGGCTCGGCATTTCAGAGGGATTGCTTGCCAAGCCACCGAGCCTCGAGGCCACCGAGCACCCAGTCCAACGGGCAGTCCAACAACCGACACCGAGCCCTCCCAGCACGTACACCTAGATGTAGTACATGCTGTCCTTCAGGTTCTCATGCACCTCGCGGCTCAGCGCGACGGCCGGGTCCACGCCCTCGGCGGCCGACATGCTCTCGGCGTCGCTGACGTCAAAGATCTCGGGCCGGTGGGCGCGGGCGCGCTCGCAGACGATGTCGGCGTAGTACGCGGGCGGGCAGATGCTCACGGCCTTGGTGGCGCGGCCGAACAGGTAGCACAGCTCGTGGGTCAGGCGCTCCAGCTGGTCGGCGGCGGCGGCCTTGTACTTTGCGCGGAAGATCTCGTCGAGCAGCACCGTGTAGTGGGCGGGGCGGGCCGTGCCCTTGAGGGCGTGGTGCGCGGTGAGGAAGAAGTCCCAGTAGCGCGCCTGGGTGACGCCGCGGTCGACGACGGTGCCGTTGCGCACGTTGCCCGAGCTGGACATGTCGGCGGTGCTGGTCGGGTAGAAGCGCGTCTGGTGGCGCTTGACGGAGACGACAATGGTCAGCCGCGGCTGCACGCCCGGCGGGTAGCGCGCGCGACAGGCCTCGCGGATCGACGGCAGCTCCTGCTCGAGCACCTGGGCGAACTGGCCCTCGGAGACGCCGTCGCGGAAGATGACGATGCTGTCGGGCAGGCGGCCGGTGTTGTGCCGCCGCCAGAGGTCGAGGCGCGACCCGAAGGCGCCGACGAGCCGCCCGCTGAGCATCTCCTGCTTGGACGGCTGCTCCCACGACACGGCGGGCCACTGGCCGAGGGCGCGGTCGACGCTGGCGACGAGCCCGACGAGGCTCGGCGCCGTCGCGTCGCCGGCGGCGCCCGTCGGGTGCGTCACGTCGTAGCCCGCGATCATGGTGCGGCCCTCGCGCAGCAGGCCGAAGTCGTCGCGCAGCTGGTGGTTGACGCCGCCCGCCTTGAGGTTGATCTTGAGCCCGACGTTGGCCCAGTACATGGGGTTGTACTCCTTGATCATGTGTGCCGTCGTGGTGACGCTGGTGTGGATGCCCCAGGTGCAGTCACCGAGCGTCTTGATCCTTGGGTACAGGCCCTGGCTGTCGCGCTCCGTCAGGATGAAGATGATGTACTGCACGCGCTGCTCCCGCGCCCACTTGAAGAAGCGCTCGAGCTGGCCGCCGGACTCCATGGCGTCCTCCCAGCGCATAAAGGCCTTGCCGTGCGCCGGCAGCATGGGCGTCTCCTTGATGCGGATGCCGGCGCTGGCCATGAAGGCGGCGAACTGCCGGATGGTGTGCACCTCGACGGGCGGGCCCAGCTGGCCGCCGCGCCCGGTCTTGAGGATGTTGAGGTAGGCCCAGCGCTCGATCATGGTCCCGGGCCGCACGACGCGCACGTTGCGCATGTTCCAGCTGCCGTCGCGCGGCTGCACGTCGGAGCGCTTCTGCTGCGAGCCGAGGTAGCTGATCGTGGGCACGGGGAGCACGCGGCCGCTGACGGCGAGCAGGTTGCGGTCGACGGACACGCCGAAGCGCGCCAGCCCGGCGTCGTCGAGGCCGAGCGTCTCGCGGGCGTCGGTGCTGATGGACAGCGCGTTGGCGTACGGCGAGCGGCAGGCCACGTCAAGCATCGCCGTCGTCTCGTTCATGGTCAGCTTGGCCTTGACCGACTGGCCGGGCTGGATCTCGACGAGCTCGGCCGGGAAGAGCGTGGGCTTGTCGGCGCGGCCGAGGTTGACGAGCGGGTAGTCCTTGAGGGACCGCTTGTACTCTGCGGCGGCGTCAGTCTCATGTCGGCCGGCGGGGACGGGGGCCACTCACTCTGCTTAAAGTACTCGAAGACGGTCACGTACCGGCCGCCGTCGGCGCCGTTGTCCATGAAGAACTTGACCTGCTTCGGGCCCGGGTACTCGAAGCCCGGCGCGAACTGCAGCCGCTTGCCGTCGGCGGGCACCGCCCGCAAGAGCTCCGACGCGGTCACGATGCCGTGGATCGACTTGGTCTTGCGCACCGACCGCCCGTCGGCCAGCAGGAAGTCGACCCAGACGCGCGTCTTGGGCATGAACTTGGCAAAGGCGCGCATCTTGCGCATCTCGAAGCCGCTGCCAGCCTGCGTCGGCCCCAGGCGGAAGCTTTCGAACAGCTGGTCCAGCCGGCCCGAGACGCGGAAGACGCCGTGCGTGACGTTGGCGTTGAGCAGCAGCCGGCCCGTGCCGAGGCGCGCCGACTGGAAGAAGCCGCGCGCCGCGACGAGCGCGCGGAGGTCCTGGGAGAGGTTCGCCGTCGCCGTCGCCTTGTCCGCGCCGAAGGGGAAGAAGCGCGAGCTGCCGACGGCCGCGACCCGGTGCAGCTTGGAGCGCGGGCCGTAGCCGAAGATGACGTTGAGCGCGTCCAGCGCGTCCGGGTACTTGGGGAAGGCCGCGTCGTTGGGCCCGTCGTTCATGGTCCCGAGGTACCGGAGCAGCGCGTCGACGGGCGCCTCGGTGGGCCCGTGGACCGTCACCTCGATGACGTCCCACTTCTCCGAGGCCGTCTCGACGGGCAGCCGGATGCGCAGCGGGTTCTCGGCCAGCACGAGCCGCTTGAGCGAGACGAGCTGGCTCTTGTACTCGGTGGCCAGCACGAGCGTCTTGTCGGCCGCCGTGAGCGTGCGCACGAGCTCCTGGCACGCAAAGTACAGCTTGCGGCCCTTGACGTCGCGGCTCTTGGGCTTGGCCGTCGTCGTCGTCGCCTTCTCCCCCTCGCGGCCGCTGCCGTCCTCGGTCGCCACCTGCTCGAACTCGAGGCTGTAGCGGTACAGCGTCGCGGGCCCGACATTGACGCGGAAGTAGTTGGCCCACAGGCTGACGGGCCGCCCGCCGGTGCCGAACGCGGGCCGCCGGGGGAACAGGTCCTTGGGGCTGGCCTCGGCGGCGCTGCCGGACTGCGACTGGAGGGTGACCTTGCCCATCTGCGACGTCAGGCCGGCCATGGGCGTGGCTTGGGTCCCGACGACGCTGTCCTCGAGCGCCGTGATGGCGGCGTCGGGCGTGGGACGGGTCCCCTCGATGCTGCTCGACGCGTCAGTCGGGGGAAAGGGGGCATGCGTCGCGGGAAACGCGTACCTAAAGGCCATTGCCACCTTCGGGTCGAAGCCTCCGCCTCCACGGCCGCCTCCGCGGCCGCCTCCTCGGCCTCCGCGATCGCCATAGCCGCCGCCCCGGCCTCCACGATCGCCATGGCCACCGCCCCGGCCTCCACGGTCTCCTCCGCCGCCGTAGCCACCGCCCCGGCCGCGGTCTCCTCCGCCGGCACCTCGATTGCCGCCGCGGGTGCCGCGTCCACCGCCTCGACCACGATCAGCCATTGCGCCCTGGGTGTCGTGTCGGTCAAGGATGCACAGGCCGGGAAAAAGAAGACGAGAATGAGGCAGTGAGCGGTAGAGCGTAAACCCGAGGGGCGCAGGGCCTTTCTATCCAGTCGGTTGTTGCAGAGGACGCGAGGAGAGGTGAATTTGGGCACAATGGAGTTGGTGAGTGGATCTCGTTGTCGTTGAGGAATGCCGGGGTCCTGACGAGAGGTGTGGGCTCAGTTGAGCCTCACGATTGACAGCTCGGGAGATGTGATGGGAGTTGGGGAGGAGAGGCGTGGGCAACGAACGGGGCAAGGACCGACCTTTTTATACAGTGCCGCTGGCGGCCTTTGTGACGAGCCGTGTCAGGTCGGAGGGCCTCCTGCAGTGACGGTGGGCGGCGCAAACGCCCAAACGAACAACCAGGCTGATGAGCGATGCCATGACGAATTCACTCGACGTCTGGCGGGACTGGGCCTGCTTCATCTCCGCGCCATCGGCCCAAGACAGGTCGCGTGCAGATAAAATGGGTCTCCCGCCTCCCGGCTAAGTGCCGCCATCGCGTCGACAGGGGGTCATGTTATCCTCACCTTGGTGAAGCCCTCACCAGAGCTGCAACAAACGCCCTAAGCGAGGTCGGAAGCACGCCATTCATTGCCACGTCGCGCGGGACCGCCGCCCCGTCCTTCTCTGCCGCCCCCCGAGCCTTGTTTGCTTTCTCTCTGTTTGCTCCAACTTGTCCGTTTGTCCGCCGGCCGCGTCCTTTGTCTACGCGCACCCGGTCCAACCCGGTCCTCTGCAGCCCCGTCAGGCATTCGCTCTGGCATGCCCTTATGGTCCGTGCGACGTAGGTGTCAGGGCCCTCGGTGCGGCCATGACGTTGAGTAGACGCCGGATCACACGCGTCATTCACCGTGGCCCTTGCCATGACCCTGCGCCCCATTCACCACTCATCCTCATCAAGGTTCTGACTGGCCCTGGATCTAACCCGAGCCGGAGGCTGTGCCTTGCGATGAGGACCAAGCCGCAGAGATAGGGTTTGCGGCCGTGGACGAGGGGGGTTGATACAAACGGCAACGGACAGTTATTGGCTCGCAGCCCGATGTTGTGCAACAGCCACGATCCCATCTCACATCTAGACGTGAGCCAAAGGCTGGGGACCCGCCCCCCCGGACCCGCTCCATGGCCTCCGAGCCAGGCAGCGGCCACGCCACAGGCACAAGGCCCTGATCTCCCTACAGAGCCGTCTCACCTGGATGGCAAGATGTCGAACTGGCCCCACACCTACGAGCCCCGGCGCCGAGTGGGGGGGTACGGGAACGCGGCGGGGGAGCTGTGCGAGTTCTGCTCTGGCTTTGGACGCAGAAGGAAGCACAGGGATATCGACCAAGTCGGGGGACACACGTTTTGGTCCGGTGCCATGGTTCTGCGCATCATATTCATCGTGGCCTTTCGCGGTGTTGTGCCTCGTTCAGATTCTCAGATCCACCGTCAGGCTGTCCTCGACGTCCACGTCTGGGACGCCGCCCTGCACGTGGTCGCTCTCGGGAGGACCCAGGTATGTGTACCGAAGGTCCCCCAGGTCCAGAACGAGCTTTTCCAAAATCATGTTTGGCTTCCGGAACCTTATTTCGATGAGATGCTCGCCCCTGCCTACACGACCCACATCGTGCCTCTTGCTCCAGACACAGTCCATGACGGCCTTGTTCCAGTCTCTAGGCAGCCCCTTGTCGTTTCCGGGGTCGTCTTCGGTGAGGCGCTGCCTCCGCAGCTCTCCGCCGTCCCATCGAAGCTCGTATTCCATGCGGCTCTTCGGGTCCGTCTCCAGCGTCATGTTGAACTGGAGCTCGAGATTCGCGTTGTCGCGGTTCGAGAAGACGTAGATGGGGTACCGCAGGAACGGCAACTCGTCGGCCTCACCAAAGTCTGTGTCGTCGGGCAGCGTGACCGACCCGGGGAGGGGACGACCGAGGGCTGGCAGGCGGACGTATGGTGCCGTTGCCCAGTTGCCCGCGTCGATTGCCAGATGGCCGCTTGACTCGACCAAGCCGGTGAAGTCGTCGGGCACCCGCTCATTCCGAACCGTCATGTGCACCTTTTCATAGCCGTCGCGAGTCCCGACGACCTCGATGTAGACGTTCTCGTCGAAGCCCAAGGGCACGCGAGGCCAGTCGACGGTGACAATGACCCTTGCGTCGTCGTCGTCGGGCTCGAGGTGTCCGCCGCGCCGGGACAGATTGACCCAGTCGTACTGCGGCTTCGCAACCCAGGAGAATGCCTTGGTTCCCCTGTGGAAGACCTCAAAGTATCGGGTCTGCGGCCCGTACGGGGTGAGCGACGGCACCGTGACGCCGGGCTCGAGCCACTTGCGCGAGGGATGCGTGCGGTCAGAGTCCTCGTTGAGGTGGCCCGGGTTGATGCCCTCGATGCCCTCCACGGCAACGCCCATGTGCCCGACGCTTGGGTTCGAGTCCTCCTTTGTCTGGACGTAGCAGAGCCCTTCGATCATGTTGCGCGTGGGCTGCGCGCCGGTAGGGCCGTATCCGTAGTGCGGCTGCCGCATGAAGTGGTTCCATTTTCCGCGAGAGACCTCATGGTATGCCTGCGTCAGCGCGTGGTCCTTGTCCAGGAGCCTGACGCACCGATGGAACAGCACGTTGGTGGTGTTGCGACGCTGCTTCGCGAACAGCTGGTTCCTGTACTGTGTCACGCGCAGGAGGGTGCAGAGATACGACGCCTTGATCGGCTGAAGCACAAGCTGGAAAAAGGCCGACTGGTGTTCGTAGCCGAGCTGCGCAGCGATCCGTTTCGTGTCCTTGTAAAGCTTCCTCCATCGCGCAACGACCTTGTCTGCTTCGTGATGCTTGAGGAGGACGAACGTGTCCACGTCGATGTGGTCCTGCTTCCGAAGGGCGACGAGCCGATCAAAGTCGTACCAGGCCTGGGCGATTTGCGCAGAGTGCCTGTGGCCAAATTCGCGGGTGGCGAGGTGCGTAAAGTACGTGGTGAGCGAGTCGGCGCCGATGCACTCGACGTCCCAGGCTAGATCAAAGGCAAAGCTCATCGGGACCTCGATCGGCTTGAGATCGCCCACGTTGAAGACCCAAATGCGATCCGCTCCCCGGGCGTGAGCCAGTTGGAGCTGGTGCCACGCTTTGCCCTGCAGTCGTTAGGACAGTCATTCCATCTCGGCGCGCCACCTACCAACGTGTTGCTGTTCATCCATCTGTAGCATCGCGGATAGCCCGTGTACTGAAAGTGGTAGTAATACTGCCAGCTGGTCAGCTCTGCAGCGACGCGGCGGAGACGCGACTCACTCCACATCCGCCGGATCTCTTTGCCTCGTCCTCGCCCGGAAGCCGTCGAAGAGTGCCAAAGTTGTCATCCGAAAAGAGGAGCGTGACATCGTCGGGAATCTGCAGCCCGTTGTCATAGTATTTCTGCACCTCGTTGTAGAGGGCCATGAGCTCTGCCAATCGTTAGCCTCGTTGCGGCGTCGTGGTCATGCTGCATACGGGTGACTCCATCCTCTCCCCCGTAGTTCTTCCTGATGATGCCCCGCTGGGTCGCCAGCACCTCTCTGAGTATCCTCTGAGGGTCGCTTCCGTCGATGGGGGCGTCTCCTTCGCCTCTCATGCCCATGGTGATGTACGACTCGTAGGGCCGCGCCCTTTCCGCGCCTTCTTCAAAGTACCGCGTCACCTTCTCCCGGTTGTTGTCCCAGTTCCACGTTCCGTCCGGCTGTGTCGTGGACCACTCGTTCATCGCCCTCTGCATCGGCTCGTGATGGGACGTGCCCATCACGATCCCGTACGTGTCCGCCAGGGCCTGGTTCTCCGGATCGTCTACGAAAAAGGACCGCCCCGGGTACGGGTATCCCCTCCACATGGCGGGCCACATGAAGTTTGCCTTGAGCCTCAGGAGGAGCTCGAAGACGTAGCGGTACAGGTTCGCGTCGAACTTGGGGCCGAACTTTTCATGCACCCAAGAGTCCATGCCCGGCGACTCGTCGTTGATGAAGATGCCACGATACTTGACACTGGGCTCGCCGTTGACGGTCGTGACCGGCAAGGCGTAGATTTCACCGTGCATCCTGGGAGGCACGTCTGCCCACCAATGCCACCTGCAGGGCATGAGCTCTCTACGGCGTCGCGGGTACTCACGGTACTCACGGTGAAACTCCGATCTGCTCCGAGAGGGAGTAAGCGCCGAATATGGCGCCTCTCTTGTCGCTGCCAACAATGATGAGGCCATGGTCGTACCCCTCCATCGGGTCCGCGACGCATGTCGTCTTCCATGTCTCCCATTTACCTACAATGTCACTGATGTCGACCTTTTCTCGATCCCGCAACCCCCTGATGGTCGGCGATCGTGACTCGGTTCCGATAATGATGCACGATTTAGAGCGCGCGGCTGATGGCGCCGTCACCACCGAGCTGCCGCCGGTCCCGGTGACCTTGCTAAAGTCTTTGGCGAGATTCCGGGCGGCTATGTGGACGCCTTCAGACTCATTTTCGTCGACAAAGATGTCGGCGCCAACAAGGCTGAACCCCAGTCCAGGCTCAAATGAAACAATTGGCTTCTCAAGCATGGTGGCGAGTGCGAAGCTGATGATGATGATGGAACTCCGTGGGGGAGACGCGCCTTTTGTAGGGACTCCGCAGTGCGACGATGGCTCGAGTCCAGCAGCGTCACCAGATTGGTGGCTATAACACCGCGTTTCCATGGAACGAGACGCCACGGGATCGGGTTGAAGCGTTACGTGGATCATGCCGCGACGAATTGCTTGGCGCTGCCTAGCGATGCGCCTTGGTGCGACGAGAGATGCAGCCAGCCGTGCGGGCGGAGTGCGCATCGGGAGTATGCCGTCCAGCCAACGCCGCCACCCGCCACCGCCATGCAGCCCGCCAACATGCTGTTTGCTGATACATCTATTGCGGTGCCGGCTTGTTGATGCAAGCAGAAGAGTCCAGAATAACCCATCCATAATCCCGTTGCCAAATGCATCACCGTGCAACCCTTCGCCTGAGCTTTGCACATGACATCTGCAGGCCTGATACGTCGGCAGCGTCCGTGGAGGTTGATGCCCTAGGAACCGGGATCGGAGACGTGACCTGCCGTCGCAACCTGTAAAATCTCCTCCTCCAAGCCTGGAACGTGATGAACTTCGATACCACCATCCTCCAGCATCTGGCGGCCGGGGTTCTTGCCGACAAACGTCTCCGGCTCCTCGACGCCGACGTACACTTGTGTGATCCAGGATTTCTGGCGGAGCACTCTCTCGACACATGGCAGCTTGCCGCTGAGACGCTTGAAGCAGGGCTCCATTGTGGTGTACAGGGCGTGCGGGCTCTTCATGACCTCTGCCAGCCCTTCCTCGGTAGTAGAATGCAGCTCTGCCAGCTTCAGAAAGCAGCACTCCTCGGCATGCGTGTTGCCCGGGCACTCGAGCGTGTAGCCCCCGACAGGCGTAGGGTAGTGGTCGCCATCGAGCTTCACCAGGATGGCACCGACGCGGAAGTTGCTCGGCTTGGGGGGAGACCTCCTTGCCAGCTCCAAGGCTTGCCGCATCGCCGTCCTGTGATCATCCGCCGTTCTGGAGTCCATGGCGAGGGGAGCGTGATGTGGAATGCAAGGTAGCGTACGGAGCACTCGAGCTCGTCTGGTGGCTGTCGTGTCGCGCTAGCGGATCGGTGCGTTCAACGCCGAGCCCCGCCCTCAGCTGCCACCCAGCGCGTCACAACGCGTGACCGTCAAGAGCATCACGGTGCCCTCCTGCAGACTGCCGATTCATCTGCAGGCGCCGATATGTCGGACTTTGGAGATGCCGTGGACGATGAGCCCCCCGCGATAGAGCCGTACGAGGTGCTTGGCCTGGAACGCACGGCCACGGCGGACCAGATCAAGAGCGCGTACCGCAAGGCGGCACTGAAGAACCACCCTGGTAAGTAGGGAGACCTCTGATGGCGACGCCGCTAATGCCTGTGATGTAGACAAGGTGCCGGGTGACCAGAAAGCAGAGGCACACGAAAAGTTTCAATCCATCGCCTTTGCGTACGCTGTGCTGTCCGACCCCGCCAGACGGAAACGATACGATGCCACCGGTTCGACGGCAGAGTCCATTGTCGACTCCGAGGGCTTCAACTGGAGCGATTACTACCGCGAGCAGTTCAAGGACTCCATATCCACAGACGCAATCAAGAAGTTTGCCGAAAAATACAAGGGCTCCGATGAGGAAAAGGACGACCTGCTCGTTGCGTACGAAGAGTGCGAGGGTGACATGGACCAGGTGTACGAACGCGTCATGCTCAGCGACGTCGTCGAAGACGATGAGCGGTTCCGCCGCATAATCGACGAGGCCATCGAACAGGACGACGTCCCAGCCTTCGACGCGTACACGAAAGAGAGCAAGCGGAAACGCACAGCACGCGTCAAGGCGGCCAAGGCCGAGGCGGATGAGGCGGAAGGATACGCCAAGGAGCTCGGCGTGCACGATAAACTATTTGGGAAGAAGAATAAAAAGTCCAAGGCGAGCTCGGAGGATGACCTTGCGGCCCTGATCCAGAAGCGGCAACAGGACCGTTCGGCAAGCTTTCTGGATCGGCTGGCCGAAAAGTACGGGGCGACAGAACCCAAGGCAAAGAAGGGCAAGAAGAGGCCGATGCAAGACGAGCCCTCGGAGGAAGCCTTTCAAGCAGCTGCAGCAAAGCTCAAGGGCCCAAAGGGGACAGAGGCCAAGTCTGCGACCAAGTCTAAGCGGTCGCGAAGCTGAATGATGGCTGCGGAGTTTTGGTTGCAAGGAGGCAGGGAGTCAAAGGATGGGAAATACAGGGTATATACTCCAAGCAGTTTGGAATTGTTATAATATGCGTCGCGGCCTGTTGGACATTGTGAATCGTGACGCCAAATCTGGGTGCGGGGCACGCGGCTGCGTGGGTGCGCGGATCCGTCGCGCCAACCTGTACCTGTCAACCCATGATCAACCGTGAACGCACCATTGCCGGCGTCACGGAGCGATCCCAGGCGCGGCCATGCCATGAGCGACGCGTCCCGCACCGAACTCTACCCCAGATACTGCTTCCATCTGTCGCCGTCCTTCGATGCCTGGTGCCCGCTGCACGCGTCCGAGATTCACGGCCTGGAGCAGCATGCCGGCTTCGAAGGTGAGTGCGCTACGACGCAGCGACCTGCGGCCCACTAACGCCGTTCAGGAGAAGCCATTTACTTTTACAAGAACCTGCCGATGAAATGGGCGCGCATCGTCGGGGTCGTGGTCGAAATCAACGAGTATCGCAAGGAGAATAGTAAAAACGGGCGACGCGTCTACACCGTGGATGACAGCAGCGGGGCATGCATCGAGGCCGTGGTGCCCACCCCGACTGCCCTGTACCAAGAGGTCGACGTCGGCTCCGTGGTCGACGTCAAAGGGG
This sequence comes from Tolypocladium nubicola, assembly GCA_024340505.1. NCBI lineage: Eukaryota > Fungi > Ascomycota > Sordariomycetes > Hypocreales > Ophiocordycipitaceae > Tolypocladium > Tolypocladium nubicola. Next base: position 65,696 of record JALHCA010000031.1, read on the forward strand.
CGCTATCCACATTCTACGACCAGAAGCAAATCAACATCACAAAGATGGCTAGCTTGAGGAGCACAACGCAGGAGCTGGCGCTCTGGGAGAAGAGGGCCAAGTTCCGGCGAGAAGTGCTTGACAAGCCGTGGGTCCTCGGCAACCGGGACATCCGCAGGTGCCGCAAAGAGGCCGAGGGGTCCGAGGTGGATGCAGAGCGCAAGAGGAGGCACCTCAAGACAATCACCCAAGGCGTGGGTGGGAAGCAGAAGACGGCAGCATTAAAGGGCGAGAGGACGCGGAGCGATGTGGCCGTGGACCTTCGAGACATGATACGAGACGGCGCCATGAAGGGAAAGTATAATGCCTTGGGGTTGTAGCTAACGGATCGAGGGGCGGCTACAAAAACGCGAAGTATTCCATCGGGGACGCGCGAGGCAGGTGACTGGGTGATGTCCGCGAGTATTGAGCCCTGCCGGACCGCTCGTCACATCGCGATGGTGTTTACGACGCCTTGAGATTGCTGCCGAGGCGGCTACGTCAGATGCGATGCTCCGCCACAGCCATGGACAAGGCGTTGAGAACCAATGAGGGACATCAGACGTCGACCAGGAGATGTCGCGATCACGCGGTAAACATTCTGCACCGGCGTGGGCTCCGTGACCGATCACGGGCTGGATTCGGATCCGCGAGACGACATCCCGACAGCCTCCGAGGACGAGTCCACGAGTGGCGCGACGCTCCTCCGCTGCAGCAGACCTTCCGCTGCAGCAGTGTCGCGGAAGCTCAGCAAGTACTGATCGCACCTGCCTCCGTGACGTGCGTCCTGATGATCTGCCGCGAGGTCAAATCCTGGCATCCTCCCTTCGCCAAACATCATCACCAGCCATCGCCCTAAGATCCTATCCTTCGGGACCTCATTCCATCTCTCGCTCTGCGCCCCTACGAGCGTATTATCAAGGTATGTGGGAGTGCGTGCTTGCGAGACATCGACATTCCTCGCGTTGACCCAGTTGCGCATGGGGGTGAATCACCCAGCAAACTGCAAATTGTGACTGCTCTTTTGCATCATGCAGAACAATGCTGTTCTTCTCTACGGCTCCTTCGTTTCCTTGTCTTGTTCTCCAGAGCGCGTTCGAGGGCCATGAGCCTGTAGTATCGGAATCCCAACGGGCCACGAGTCCAAGTGGCCCCATGGATTGGCATTACCTCATTTCGCTGCTCTGGTGGCTAACTGGCGTCCAGGCTTCCGTTATCCGAACAAACGTACTCCGAGACACTCGCCAGCCCTCACCGCCACAAGCCCGACCAGGCCATCGTGACCCGTGGGGTCTTGGATTGAACGAGACACCAAGCGTGGACGGACAAGCGTCAACCGACCGACAGGCTTCGACTTCCGGTGGCCAGTTTATCAACCCTTTGGCAGCCGTCAGAGTCACGACGCTTATTGAATCAAGCCCAACAGGTCTCAGTGATATTCAGCCGCCCACGACAGGAGTAGTCTTCAGCAAGTCACGTCTGCTAAGCATATCTATTCCCGCGCCAGCTTCCCTCGTTGAGCCCACCGCAACAGCGAGTTCCGTCACGACCCCGTCAATGGCTTCTACCATGGCATCCCGAGACATCTTTGCGGCGCCCATCGACACCAAGGCCCCGCCCCCGAGCATTGCGGTCCGGAACGACCACCCCGTGCCCCGAAAGGGGATCCAGACCCAGGCGCCTCTCCAGACCAACAAATTCTATTCCAACTTCTTCCTCGGGGACCAGCTCGGCCCGACGTACACCTTTCCCTATTCCGTTCAATGGGCAGGGGGAAAGGGCGCCAGCGCCAGCTGGGGCATGTCCTGCTCTCACATCGAGGCACATCAGCGAGTTCTCGGCCCCGAGAAGCACAACGGGGCGGCGTCGTACTTTCTCAGCCCCGTCGGCATCCAGTCGATGGTCATATCCGCAAAGGAGCTGGGCAAAAGCACCACGCTGTCGACCGACAGCATCACGGCGTTTTCTGCCAGGGTGAGCCTCAGCAAAGACGCCTCCTCGCCGCCCGCCATCTCCTTTCCGATCATCCAGGGCATGGCCTACATCACGGCCCAGTTCGACGGCGCCACCCCGGTCCTTCAGTCAGGCGTGTACTTCAAGACTGTGAGCCGGATCACGCGAGACCCAAAGGACCACGTGGCCAAGTACACGTTCAACCTGGAGGATGGGACGACGTGGCGCGTCTACGCTTGGAGGACAAAGGGCGAAGAGCTCGACCTCAAGGTCATCAATAACGGAGTGGCCGAGTCGCAGAAGCCGTTTCACGGCATCATCCAGATCTGCAAGGACCCCGGCAGCCCCGGATCCGAAGGGCTGCTGGACGACGGCGCAGGAATCTACCCCGTGACCCTCAAGCTCTCTGGTTCCGCCTCGGGGTCCAAGGGCACGTACAGCTTCAAGTTTCAGAAGGAAGGCCACCAGGTCGGGCACCTCTACATGTACGCGCTGCCGCACCACGTTCAATCGTTCAACCCCGAGACCAAGCAGCGGATCCAGAAGGTCCAGCTGCAGTCGACGACCAAGGGCCTCGCCACCTTGGTCATGGGAGCCGACTGGACAATGGTGGAGCCGAACATGCCCGTCGACATGGGCTTTTCTCCGTGGCATCCAGAGAAGGGGAGCATCGACCACCTCTCGGACCACGCCAAGAGCAGCATCCGGGCCGCCGCCGCCAAAGAGGTGTCGCAGAACATGGTTGCCCAGTCCAACGTGGACTCCATGTACTTTAGCGGCAAGGTAGGCCAACCCCCGGCAGGCTGAGCCCGGCTGACGAGAGCAGGCGCTCGCCAAGTTTGCGACGATTCTGTACGTGGTCAACGACATGGTGGGCGACAAGGCACTGGCGCAGACGGGGCTGGGACAGCTAAAGGCCGCCTTCAGCACCTTTGCCGCGAACAAGCAAAAGTACCCCCTGACGCACGAGAGTAAGTCTCGTGCCCCCGGTCGTGTCACATCCGCTGACGGACGAAGCTGCCTGGGGCGGCGTCGTTTCCTCTGCGAGCTACGTTACCGGAGACGCGGGGGTCGCCTTCGGCAACACGTACTACAACGACCACCACTTCCACTACGGCTACCACATCCTGGCGGCCGCGACCATCGGCCACATCGATGCCGGTTTCGTCCAGGAGAACATGGACTACGTCAACACGCTCGTGAGGGACATTGCCAACCCCAGCTCCAAGGACAAGTTCTTTCCCCAGTGGCGCAACTTTGACTGGTACCACGGCCACAGCTGAGCCCACGGTCTTTACGCCGCCATGGACGGCAAGGTAGCTCGCCGGTGCCCGGGACGCTACCCATGGGGCTAACGCTCTGCAGGACCAAGAATCGAGCTCGGAGGACATGATGCACGCCTACGCTCTCAAGATGTGGGGCCAGGTGAGCGGCAACGCCGATCTGCAGGCGAGGTGAGCATGGACTCGACGCACGCGCGGCCGCTGCTGACCTTGAAAGGGGCGACCTGCAGCTCGCGATAATCTCCCGCAGTCTGCGACAATACTACCTGTACCAGAGCAACAACCAGGTGCAGCCGAGGCAGTTCATCGGCAACAAGGTGGCGGGGATCCTGTTCGAGAACAAGATTGACCACACGACCTACTTTGACCCGCACATCGAGGCCATCCAGGGGATACACATGATCCCGATCCTGCCGCCGACGCCATTTGTGCGCGTCGGGGGCTTTGTCAAGGAAGAGTGGGAGGCGTACTTCAGCAACGGGCGGATAGACGACATCCGCAACGCGTGGAAGGGAATCATCATTGCCAACTACGCAACCGTCGACCCCAAGATGGCGTGGGAGTTTTTCACGTCGCGCAGCTTTGATCCCCAGCAGCTCGACGGGGGAGCGTCGCTGACGTGGTTCATGGCGTACGCCGCTGGTAAGTGAGCTTCAATGGCGATGGATGCTCGATGCTGACGACTCTCAGCTCTTGGGAAAATATAATTCGCGATCCGTGTGGCTCCAAAGGTGGGAAGGCGTTCTGATGTTCTGGATCAACACACAGGTTTCCTAGAGGGCAATTGCATAGCCGTAGAGAGAATTGATATCGGCATTCCTTAACGATGGCGATGCAGGCACTATATCTGTCGAATGCACCTCCGCAAGTCATTGATCACGGGGCAGGTTTGCCATGCGACATGATGCGTGCGGGTCCGACTCGGGAGCAAGCGACGGAGGTCTTGGCTGGGCTCCGGTATGGTGCGCTCAGGTGGCAGTGCTCAGATGTCTGGGCAACACGCTGTATTCGTACGCATGCTGTTGAAATAAGGTGTGATGGGAACGTGGTGATGGTGGCTGAGCATCAAGCGTGGGTCGGGTGCATGGTATTGTCCGTTGGCACGATCTAGATCCGGACCGAGATTCTGGACCGTGAACAAACAACGCTGCACGCGTCAAGACCCCGGCTAGCCCAGCAACCCAGGCTGTCTCATCTCACACCGTCGCTGTTGGTACCGGGGCCAACCGAGCAACCATGGTGATGCCGTCAAGGGACCTTGTTGCCCAGCTACGAGGGCCCGCATGACGTAGCGCCGTGCGTCGGACAGCGGCAGATCTCGTAGCAGTGATTGACGACGGACAAAGGCGACGATGGTTGAAGCCCGGCCACTGGCAGCCCCTGTAGGCAACCCCTGCAGCACCGATCCCTGCCAAGTTTGCGCTGCAGGTGCGGCCCCGAAACAGCCGCCGGCGCGATGGAGGCCTCCCAGCCAAGCCTGCTAGCATCGATCGTCCAACCTCATCCACCTCGTCACCTCATCCTCACCGTCCTCGTACCTCGGGGACCATCGCAACCGCCGGCGCGTCAGTGTGCATCGTCTCGACCGAGTCCACGACCAGCCGCTACCCCACAGTCTAACCGTGTTCGCCGCGCTCGCAGCCCCGACGAGCTTCGCTCTCGTTGACCCTCCGTCTGACCCGCGCGTGTTGGGTGTGGGCATCGTCGCCGTCATCATGGTGTCTGGCTTGTGTGAGTTGTTGGCCTTGCCTCGCTCCTTTGTCCATGTCCGTCCCCGGCTCGTCCAGGAAATGTTCAGGTCACGTCTCCTCGCCGATCGATTGCGGCAAAGAAACGAACCCTCCACTGCTCCCAAACACGCCACAGTATTTGGCACCCCCCACTCCCAATCCACCGGCTCACACCAGCACCTCTTGGTTGCGCCACGGGTCCCTTTAACCTTTTTCTCCCTGCCAGCCGCCTTGGCCTTGATCTTAAACTTGATTTTCGTCCCTCTTTTCCTCTGGACCTCCTCCTCTGAACCCGTTGCTTCGACATCGTCTTGGGCAGAGAGCTTGCTGCTTCTCCCGATCCTCCGCCCAGCCTCGCATTTCCGCTGACCGACTCCCGCAGTCGGCCTCAACTTCTCTCGCCAGCTCCGGCGCCACATGAGTAACAAACCGGATCGCGGCGCCGACGAGCGCACGCCGTTGATCAATGGCGAGGCCTCGTCGGCGGACAACGGCCACGTCGTCCAGCCGCGACGACCCGGCGCCTTGGCCTTTTTCTTCGACAGCAAGCACACGCCTGGCCGCGACAGCCGGAGCCTTGCCCTACGGATCCTGGCCTACACCTGGCACGTCACCAAAGTGACGCTGCTGAGCAGTGCGTTGTCCTCTGGAGCCGTGTGGCTGCTGCGTTCACTGACATCGACAGACTATGTCAACTTCCTCCTCGTCATGGTGCCCGTCGGCATCGTCGCCGGCGCCCACCACTGGAACCCGACGGCCGTCTTCACCATCAACTTCTTCGCCATCATCCCTCTCGCCGCCGTCCTTTCGTTTGCGACGGAGGAGATCTCGCTAAAGCTCGGCGAAACCATGGGCGGGCTCCTGAACGCGACGTTTGGCAACGCCGTCGAGTTGATTGTACGCAGTCGTGTGGCGGATGCGCATGGACGCTGCTAATCGTGCGCAGGTCAGCATTGTCGCCCTCCGGGAGGGCCAGATCCAGGTGGTGCAGTCCTCGATGCTGGGCTCCATCCTGTCCAACCTCCTCCTCGTCATGGGCATGTGCTTCTTCTTCGGCGGCCTGGTCCACCGCGGCGAGAACGGCGCCGGCACCGAGCAGATCTTCTCCGCGGCCGTTGCGCAGACCACGTGCTCGCTGATGACGCTCTCCTCGGCATCCCTGGTGATCCCCGCGGCCGTGAGTGTCCCCCACGTCGTGCCGAACCCGCGCTGACCCCACGCAGCTGTACGCCGTCCTTAGCCAGAACGGCTCCGACGACAAGCAGCAGAGCATCCTCGTCCTGTCCCGCGGCACCGCCATCATCCTCCTGCTGCTCTACGTCCTCTACCTCGTCTTCCAGCTCCGCACCCACAGCAACCTCTTCGATGCCGAGAGCCAGGCCGCGGAGGAGGAAGCCGAGGAGCCGAGCCTCGGAGCCATCTCCGCCGCCGTTGTCCTCGTCGTCGTCACGGTCCTCGTCGCCATCTGCGCCGATTACCTGGTGGGGAGCATCGATGCCATCGTCGAGAGCGCGCACATAAGCAAGGCGTTCATCGGCCTGATTCTCATCCCCATCGTGGGCAACGCCGCCGAGCACGTCACGGCCGTCGTCGTCGCCCTCCGCGACAAGATGGACCTGGCCATGGGCGTCGCCATTGGCTCCTCGATCCAGATCGCCCTGGGCGTCACTCCTTTCCTGGTCATTGTTGGCTGGATCATCGGGCAGCCCATGACGCTGCACTTTGAGACTTGTGAGTGCCCCTGTTTGGTTGCAGACCTGTTGGTTCGGCGTCTAATCGAATGCAGTCGAAACGGTTGCGTTTGCCGTGTCCGTCTTGGTCGTCACGTACACGGTCCAGGATGGCAGATCCAACTACCTCGAAGGCGCCATGCTTCTCGGTCTCTACATGATCATCGCCGTCGCCTTTTACGCCACCCCCAGCGACGCCATGGATAATGTCATGAGTTTTGTCAGCAGCTAGACAAGGCCGCGCCCTTTTGTTGTATCTGGCGTTTGTGCCAAGGGTGAATCTAGGTGTAATGTGCAGTCCTCCGTGGGCGACTGCTTGTATATCAAGACGCGGTGGCTGGTGCCTCTAGGCTGGAACGGCCGATCGGGCTGCCCGCGGTGAGCGCCGAGAAAATTTCCTTGCGTTTGATACTCGGAGTTGGAGTCTAGGTGAATTAAACATTTGCGATGCCTACACTCGCCGTGACGTGATGGCGCATAAAGCACTAGATGCAGAGCACAAGTGGAAATCTACAGGCCGGCTCGAGGCACCTCACTGTGAACATGGCTATCAATGGTGGATGGAACTATCACGCAAATCCCACCCAGTCACATGGTTCGGTGACGAGCAGTTTGAATTACAAGGCTCGGCGAAGCTTGAGGCTGCACGCGACGGCACTGATGAGGATGACGATTGAATAATCATTGCTATGCCGTCTATGCCGTCGGCTTCGAGATGGGCGTGATGATGCCCTGCTTCATCAGCACGCGCGGCTTGGTGCTGTCCTGGAGCGTCTCCTTGGTCATCCACTCGGGCCCGACGGGCAGCCGGAGCGAGCGCTCGTACTGCTGCCGCGACTCGAAGGGGTGCGGGAGCTGGGAGGCGAGGTAGCGATCGTTCTGGCGGCGTTAGCATGGATGGTCCGTCCGCGGACGGCCGGGTGTCTCACCTTTCTGATGCGCTTCTCGTTGACAATCACCCTGTCCAGCTTCGCGTCCTTGCGGTCCTTCTTCTTGACGCCGTCCACCTTGGTCAGGAACCGGCCCGCGTGGCGCTTCTTCTCGCGGCTGCTGACGCCGTCGCCCACCCACGAGCCCCAGCCGGGCAGCGTGTTGTCAATCACCTTGTCGTCGTCGGCCTCGGCCACCTCGGCCTTTTCGCGCTCGAAGTCGCCCACCACGTCCTCGCCGGCAAAGGCCCGGGCGACGAGCTCCTGGTCGCGGATGGCAAGCGGCAGGTGCTGGTCGGCGTCCGAGTCGGAGTCGCTCGTGTCGGAGTCGTTTAGGGCGCCCCTTCTCGGCTTGGGCTTCGGGCGCGAGGCGACGAGGACGCTGGCGTTGAGGTCCAGCTCTTCCACCCGAGCGCTGGAGGAGCCCTTTTTCTTGCGTCGCGTCTCGCCCCGGGACCACGCTCCGGCAGTGGAAGCGGCCGTCTCGGCCGGGGCAAGGGCCGTCTCCGACGAGCCATTCGTCAAAACGGTGTCCTCTGAGGCTCCATTCTCGCGGCGGTCTCTCTTGGCGGCCCTCTTCGACGTGTCCAGCGCCGTCTCAAACGCGCCGGCCTTGCCGTAGGTTCTGCGACCGACCTCGCCCGGCTCCTCTTCCGAGTCGCCCGCCACGTCCCCGTCCAGCTCTCTCCGGATCTCCTCGACCATGTCGTCGTTGGCCTTTTTCTTGGCCGCCTCTGCCTTTTGCATGAACCCCATACTCATCAGCCCCGACTGGGGGCGGTCGTCCACCTCCCCGAGCCGGTCTAACCGCCGCCGCAGGGCGTCGTCGTCGTCCCCGGAGCTGCTGGTCGCGTCGGAATCGTCGTCGTCCGGCCCGCCTCTCCGACCCTCTTTCCTGCGACGCAGCTCCTCGTCCTTGCGGGCCATCTCCGTCAGGCCCGCCCGGAAGTCCTTGTCCCAGACGGCGCGCTTCGCCTTGGTGCCGATCTTGGCCCACTTGCTCTCCTTGTGCCGCTGGCCGACGCGCTCCAGGGCTCGTCGACGGTCCTGTGCCTCCCGCTCCTCCTCCGAGTCGATCTCGCCGGCCTCCTCCATGGCGTCCTTGGCGGCCATCTCGTCGCGTTCCCTCTGCTTCCGATGGACGCGGTGGTAGGCCTTGCTCTTGATTTTCTTGATGCGCTTGGCTCGCTTCGTCTCTCGGTCGATCAGCTCGCGCTCCATGCGCTTCCGGGTCATGGCCTCCTTTCGCGACAGCAGGTTGCCCTCCTCGTCAAACTCCTGCTTGGCCTTTGCCTTTTGCTCCGTGGACAATCCGCTCTGCTCCATGATGGACATGATGGTGGATTCCAGTTCGTTGCTCGCGTTCTTGGCTGTCAACGGTCGGATCTCCGTGGTGTCGAGGCCCGCGGTGGCTGCATTTTGCGGCAGGGGAAACACCAGGTGCTCCGCCCTGCGGTTCTGCTTGACCGTCTCGGTCCATCGGTCCAGCGTCTCGTTGGTCTTTTCGTACGCGGCGGCGCGGTCCACGCGATCCTGTTGCCTCTTCGGCAGGGGTGCGTCGAGCTTCTTGGCGGCTCCCGGTCGCTTCTCCTTGTCTTCCTTCCTCATGAGCTTGACAGCCTTTTTCATGAACGGGTCGTCGAGGCCGGTCAGGCCGAGGTCGCCGAGGTCAATCTTTTTGGAGCTCGGCTGATCCTTGGTGTCATCTTTTTCGCCGCCGTATTCGGATATCATGCCTCGTAGAGCGTCCAGCCTATCGGGATCGGCCTCTTCGGCTTCCTCCTCGTCTTCGCTGTCACGTTCGTCCGAGTCTGACTCTTCGTCATCCGACCCTTCGTCGCCCGACTCGGACCCCGATTCTTCGCCCTCGGGCTCGTCGGACTCTTCTTCGAACTGGTCGAGGGCCGTCGCGAGGTCGATGGCCTCTGCGCCAAGGGTTTCGCCCTCGTCGTCTTCGGAGTCGTCCTCGGAATCATCCTGCAAACGTCAACAGCTGCTCATCGACGGGGTGCGACTCCGGACGCGACCTACCTCGGTCTTTTTCGACTTGGTGCCGCGGAACGAGTATTCTTCGAACCTTTCGTTGTCGCTGTCGCCGAAGGCATCGTCGCTTTCGATTTCAGAGTCCTCGTCGTCCTCTTTCAGCCCTCCCAACCGCCACTCGTTGCCCTCGCTGTCGCTTCCGTAGTCGGCGTCCTCGCCATCGACGGCCCGAGACGGTTTGGCCTTTTTTCTTTGAGGCTCCTCGTCCTCGTCCTCATCCTCCTCATCGTCCCGGACGTACTTGCGTTCGATCTCGGCGTCCAGTTCCCGCGCTCTCGGGGTCTTTTTTTGTCTGGTGGGGAATCGTTCCTGCGCGATGCCAAACGCATCCAGGGCGTTCTTCTGCGACCTCGCCTTGGACTTTGTATTGGGAGCCTTGGCCTTTGGTTTGGCCACCAGGGACCGCCCATGCGATTGTCGTCCTGGCATTTTGGAGTGACAGCTGTGCGTTGATGCGTGTCCGAGGCGCAGAGATTCGGCGTGTCGTGCTTGATTTTTCTGCCGTCTGAAATTTTGGCGGTGAGGCGCCTGGCGGGGACCCCTGCCAGGTCCCACCTATCAGCTCGCTCTTATTCCGGCGCCTCGGTCAGAACGTCGATGCGATTTCATCCTCGCGTGATTCTTCGTTTCGTCGCCGCCCGCCTCCCACGGTCGAATCCCACAGTCGAAATGGCCCTCTTCGTCCCCGGAATCCGGAGGATAGCCCTCCAGGGCCCGTCCAAGTTCTTCGTCTGCAACCAATGCCTCCGACAGGCGCCGCGACGCTCGCCGTCGAAGATTCTCAACGTCGTACGATCGCGCGGGTACGCCGATGCAAATCCCGCGACGCCGCTGGGCACCATGGCGGACCAGATGGCGTCGCGGGCGGCTCCCCGCGGGCAGCTCGGCAGGGGAGCGTTTCCGCAGACGTCGTCCAAGGCGGTGGCCTACTGGCTCCTGGGCAGCGCCGCCAGCGTCTTCGGCATCGTCGTCTTCGGCGGCCTGACGAGGTTGACGGAGTCAGGGTAAGCATCGCAGCCCTCGTTACCGCGACGGACCTGACGCGCCGCAGCTTGAGCATAACCGAGTGGCGGCCGGTGACGGGCTCCATGCCCCCCATGTCCCAGGCCGACTGGGAATCCGAATTCGAAAAGTACCGCGCCTCGCCCGAGTTCAAGCTCCTCAACCCGCACATGACGCTCTCCGAGTTTAAGAAGATCTACTTCATGGAGTGGACGCACAGGCTCTGGGGCCGCGCCATCGGCATGTCGTTTGTCCTCCCCGCGCTGTACTTTATCGCCCGCCGCCGGGTCACGCCGCGGATGGCCGTCAACCTGCTCGGCATCTCGGGCCTCATCGGCTTCCAGGGGTTCATCGGCTGGTGGATGGTCAAGTCCGGCCTCAAGGACGATCTCTTCGCACCCGGGTCGCACCCCCGCGTCTCGCAGTACCGCCTCACGGCCCACCTCGCGACCGCCTTCGTCTGCTACTCCTGGATGCTCCTCTCCGGCCTCGCGGTCCTGAGGGCCCACCGCATGCTGGCCGACCCCAAGACGGCCCTGGACGCGATCCGGGCCATGAAGAACCCGGCGCTCGCGACCTTCCGGCGGTCCACGCTCGCCCTTGCGGCGCTCGTCTTCGTCACGGCCATGTCCGGCGGCCTGGTCGCCGGCCTCGACGCCGGCCTCATCTACAACGAGTTCCCCAAGATGGGCCTCGGCCTGACGCCGCCGAGGGCGGAGCTGTGGGACCGCTTCTACTCGCGCAACGAGGACGGCTCGGACCTGTGGTGGCGCAACATGCTGGAGAACCCCAGCACCGTGCAGATGGACCACCGCATCCTGGCCGTCACGACGTTCTGCTCCATCCTGGCGCTGTTCGCCTACTCGCGCTCCGGCCGCGTCGCCGCCGTGCTGCCCGCGAACGCGAAAAGGGGCGCCGTTGGCCTGGTCCACCTGGTCAGCCTGCAGGTCGCCCTGGGCATCTCGACGCTCATCTACATGGTCCCGCTGCCGCTCGCCTCGGCCCACCAGGCGGGCAGCCTCGCGGTCCTCACGGGCGCCCTCGTCCTGGCCCAGCGCATGCACGTGCCCAGGCCCACCGTGCGCATGATCGAGCAGCGGCTGAAGCAGCTGCGTAGGTAGCGACCGACGCAATGTAGAGTACTGTAAGATAAGTCACAACTAGAACTAGAGCAATAGGAGTGCTCTGCGGCCGTCGGGCCAGCACCATGGCGAACTTATAGACGAGCTGCGACTCTACTCCCTCAGCTGTAGACGGCGTGAGCCTCGCCTCGCTACTGAATACCACTTCACTTTCAATCGATCGGAATGGTTCGTATTAACACATCATGAGCCGAATAACACCCGCTGTCTAAGGTCCGTAATCGTCAGTGATCGCTGTCGCTCAAACAAGGCACCTCTATCGCTTGCATGACCAGAGCTTTCCATGCCAGAGCTTTCCATGCCAGAACCTTCCATGCCAGAGCCTATTCCATGTACATGGGGTCGCCTCGGACCGGCATCATGCTCATGTCGCCGCCCTGCATCGGGTTCCCCTGCATGGCCATGTTCATGTTGGGCATCGACCGACTCATCGTCATGGCGGACCGTCCCACCGGACTGCCCGCCCCGTTCTGCATCATGAAGCGCAGGTCCTGCGCCGCGGCTTGTTGCTGGACGAGGCCCCGCGTCCGGGGCACGTCGAGGGTTGCCTGCTGCAGGGAGTGGGCGTGCTTGACGGGCGAGGCGTTCATGATGGCGAAGCCGTCGTCGTCCTCCATCTCCGCATCGGCGTCCTGGTCGCTCATCTCCTCGATCGACGGCGGGCCGGTGTTGGTGGCCGACGTTGCCGTCTGCTCGCTCGCGGGCCCGTTGGTGCTGGCCGTCGACAGCCGCTTCGGCTGCGGGGCCTGGGCCTGGTCCAGGGATCTCTGCGCGCCCATGCCGCCCGACGTCGCGCGGGTCGACGTGATGACGTTCTTCCACCGCTCGATCGACTTGGTGACGACGGTGCCCAGGTCCACGTGGCGGTCCTCCATGTCGAAGCCCACGCTCTTGCCGCCCTTGACGCCCTGCTCGTAGGCGTAGCTGACGAGGTCGCGCTCGATGGGGATCGTGGCGGGGGACAGCAGCTTGAACTCGCGGGGCTGCTGCAGCCGGTTCAGCTGGTCCACCTGCATCTTGAGGTTGGCGTTCTCCTGCTCCAGCTTGTGCTGCTGCTCCTTCATCTTCTCCGTCTCCTTGTGCTTGCGGCCCACGCCCCGGGCCAGCTCCAGGATCCAGAGCTCCTGTTGCCGCGCGCCGGGCAGCGCCTCCCACACGGTGTAGGCAGACTGCAGGTGCTCCTCGACGTGCTTCTCGAGCGTCTCGGCCGCCCTCTCCGCCTTCTTGACGGCGTCACGCGCGTCCCTCTGCGGGTGACCCGTCGGCGGATACGTCAGCTCGTCGAAGGCGGCCGTCGTCGCCGAGGCGCACGCGATCTTCCAGACCCGGAACTCTTCCTGGAAGTAGGCCTGCAGCGCGCCAAACTCGCGCCGGCCGGGCGACTGCACGGACCAGGAGGTGGACGTCGGGTGCTGCGTGGACGAGAACAGCGTCGGGGGCGGGTGCAGGCACTGGAGGGTGAGGGCGGGGAAGTCGAGGGAGAGGGGATCAAAGTCAAAGGGCATCGAGTTGTTGTCGATGTGTTGCCTGACGCCGGTTAGCCTTGCCACCGGACGATCCCGAGGACATGCGTACTTGGCCGCCCGCCAGGAGCTGAGGAGCTCGCGCAACGCCAGCTCCGCGGCCCGGGCCGTGTCCATGGCGTCTGCCAGCTTCTGCTTGACGTCGTGCTGCGCCTTGTGGACGGCCTGCTTGCCGGCCGTCCTCTGCGCGGGGGGCCGGCGGGGGGCCGTGTCCGGCGCCTCGCCGGGGATGTCGTTGATGACGCCCGTCGCCTCCCACCTCGGCACGAAGGGGAACTTGCTGAGCGTCGAGTCCACCGCGTACTGGCCGTCCTTGGGTATCGCCGACGGCCGGCACGTCTCGCTCTCCGTGGCCGAGGCCTCCCGCTTGGCGGACGGCCGCGGCGTGCCGGCGGGGGTCGAGTCCTTCCGGCCGCCCACCGACCCCCGGGGATGCCGCCTGGTGATGCCGCCCCGCACCTTTCGGATGGCGTCGACGTCGTGCACGCCGTCGGGGGGCTTGGGGTTCTTCTCCTTGATGTACAGGTCGAGGTGCCGGCCGAGCGAGGACGAGGTGAAGGCTTGCCCGCAGTAGGGGCAGTTCTTGTCCTTGGGGGCGCTCGACTTGGACTCGGGGCCCTGGCCGGCGGATTCGGACATTGGTGCGGCGGCGTGGGCTGGTCAGCGGGATGAATGGGCGAATGCCTCGGGCGTCGAGGCTACAGGGCCGAGAAGAGGCGTCGGGGGCAGAGAGAAGGGTTCGGCTCCTCGCATGGAGCAGAACGTGCGAGGACCATAAGGAGCGTGTGAACGGAACGAGCGACGTGGAGGCCAGCGAGCTCCCCCGGGGTGACAGAAGAGATGGCTAGCAGGAGCCTGACGGCATGGAGAAAAGGCCCGGAGGAGAGATCCTCTGACAGGCGATCTGTCAGGAGACGTTGGAAGAGGCGGTTTGATTATTTTTTCCAGCAGGCGATGCGGTTCAGGGGTGGACCTGATGGGGATGGGTCGCAAAAACGACGCCCCGTCGGTGTGTCAACGGCACGGAGTGCGGTGGGCGCCCCCTGTGTTGGCTTGGACAGCGGTAATCTCGTGGCTGCAGGCGATGCGCAGACGCCAGAGGCTCCAGCGGCCGTCGTCGCTCCTCCTAGGGCTGTCGGCCCGTGGGGCACTCCGCTGTGCGCTGCATTGGCCCGGCGGTTAGCGGCGCTGCACCTCAGGCGCTTGCGGGCCATTCCAGGGGCCACCAGCTCGGCTTCCATCGAGTGCTTGATGGGTTCGATCCCGAAGCCTCGACCCGACCACGTCCTAGCGTCGTGCCAATCCTCGAGCGCGGAGGCATCCTGATCGTCCAGTGCTCCCGCCTCGGGTGGACGGACGCCGAGATGTGGCTGCGTCCTGGCGTCCCATCTCGAGATCCCCAAGATCAGGGGCACGGCGCCTCGGGATCAGCCTCTGGCAAGAGGATGACCGGCGGCGCCCCTTTTGCAGTCCCGGGTCAGGGCCAGCAGGGATCGATCGCCGTGTCCAGAGGCCTTTTGTGTGCCATCGGAAGCGCTCGCGTGCATCCGCTGTGCGTCTTGTAGTAATCAACGACCCTTCCCGTGGCTCGGACGGCTGATCCAGGGACAGTCAACCGAGACAGATAACCGCCGTGAAGCAGACGCAAACTCACCCCGCTGCCATGATTAGCGCAAGGCTGCTGTGGATGCCGTGACATGGATCGCGACGCGCGAGCCGGGCGCGTCTGGCCAACATGCATCGTCCAAAGCTGCAGCCCCTTGGCCGTTGCAGATGCGGCTTGGTCTGCAAAATCCCTCAGTCTCGCAACGTTTTCCTCATGGCGGCAATATGATGGGAAACCGAAGGCCCCGAGGTGGCGTGCCAAGCCGTAATTCAGAACTGCATGTACGAAATCCACTGGAGTATACTCCTTTTCTTCGCATATCAGTGGACTTATTACGCAGTCAGACATGGCATGCACCTGAAAATTCGGCACGGCCGTATTGCCGTAATGAGCCTACACGGTGTCACCCGCGCTGGAAGGATTCATGTGCATTCATCTACTCGCAAGTACTGTAATCAAGGATCCTGCCATGCGGTATGCGTATGTACTGTTATGTACAACTCCTCGGCCACCAGCTTGTATGTACTCGCACCTCAACCACCCACCACACCACCGGCGCCTGGCCCCCCCACGTAGAAGAAGCTCCCCCAGGCGCTGCCCGACTTGAACGACGACCGGATGCGGTACCGCTTCTCGTCGCTGACGATGACCCCCGCGGTGACGTCGTAGTCCTGGGCGGCGCTGTTGGTGTCGTAGTAGACGATGTTGTGCAGGTACGCCGCGTGCCCGAAGCCAGCCTCCGGGAACCGCCCGCTGCCCATGTCCGTCGTGGTGACGTCGTTTCCGCTGTTGTAGATCTCGCCGTAGAAGTTGATGCGTCCCGCGCCGGCCGCGAGCGTCTGCCTGGGGTTGACGTTGCTGGAGAAGAGCGCGGCCGGGTAGTAGCCGACGTAGCGGTCCACCACCCACAGCCACCAGTTGCCCCTGTACAGCAAGTAGCCGATCTCGAGCTCGAACTGGCCGCCGCCGTCGGTCGACGTGTTGCTGAAGGTGACGCCCGGGAAGATGGTCTTGTCGACCTGGATCCAGCCCGCCGCGTCGCGGTTCCAGCCGCCCACGTTGTCGCCGCTGACGCCGTAGCCGTTGGTCGTAAAGTACGTGAAGAGGTGCGGCGCCTGCACCTGCGCGGGGTAGTTGATCCAGCCGGCCTCGACCGTCTGCATCACGGCGCCCGTGCCGGCGTGCGCCGAATTCTCGTGGATCACGGCCGTCTGCAGCAGCGAGAAGTCGCTGGCGCGCTGCATGTACGGCTTGAATAGGCTAAACGTCGCCTTGCCGCCGAGGTTGGCCACGCCCTGCGACGTGCTGGCGTACCAGTGCTGGCCCGCGACGGACTGCCGCTGCACGTCCCTCGAGTCGCCGCCGTCGTCCGAGGGCTGCGGCAGCCGCTTGGGCGGGGTGGGGCCGCGGCTCCGGAGGATCGGCACGGCGCCCGCGGGGCCGGCCATGACATGGACCAGCGTCTCGATGCCAGGCTGCTTGCCGCCGCGCTTCTCCGCCGGGGCCGGAGGCGGGCTGGCAATTGTGCCCTGTGACTCGGGCACCACCCAGTCGATGACCCGGCCGTCGGGGGTTGTCGTTGACTCGACCACCTGGAGTCCCCCCCCGTGCCCGTCTGTCGGCGCGGCGGACGGAGCCTGCAGCAGCGCGGCTACAGCCAGCGCCTTGGAGAGAGGCCAATACATGAAGAAGGCAGTTGCGATGAGGTCCCTATATACAGATCCGAGCCGTTGTTCCTTGTTGAGCCGGGATGAAGTAGGGAGACGACGGCTTTATATGCTTCGAGAGCAGCGGGTGACCTCTGGTCTCACCTCCGTGTCATCTTCTGGATACAGGAGGAAGGTGGATGATCAGACCCGAGAGCAGCTCAACCTAGCCCATGAGGCTAACGTGTTGGATGCATCGCGGCTTCGATCATTCTGCTGTAGTCCGGCCTCTCGAGGCGCAACGGGCCAATGACACACGGTTCGTTTTGCGAGCCGCGCCATTGCCGCCGCATGGCAAGCGTAATACGTAGAGAGCATCACCGATATGCGAACACCTACGGAGTAGTCCGACTAGGAAGTCGACATGCTCTAGAGCACAGGCGATGCGCGATTGTTGGACGCTGATACCACGCCGGTCATCGATCGACGCGAGTGCTGCAGCAGTCACCCAGCCGTCGGAATGAGCTACGCGCGTTCTCTCGCCCTAGTCCTCCGTCCTTGTTCGTCTTGGCAGTGTTGTGTGTTGTAGCCGGCGACAAGACGCGTCATGGGACGCATCATTCCACCTGCTGATGCATCAGAACTGGTTTGTGACCCTTTCAGTCGCCTTTGCATTTCCCACTTGGCAAACGCTCAGGCTGACGGAGTGGCGCGCCAAGATCCGCCACATCGGAGTCGCATCCACACGAGCTGAGGTTCAGATGATTGATATCAGCTGTCCCACATTTCGCCTCGAAAGTTGCAGCGGGCGAAACGATGAGGCTCGGCCGCAGCTGTAGATCGCTGGCTACCATGGAATTGGGACGGACCGGCCCGTAACACATGCTTGTAAGGAATAGAAGCACAGCAGATTCCTCTTGGAGCATGCAGTCTGACATCGCCTGCTACCATTAGGAGGCGGACTTGCCTTCAAGTGATTCGGAATGCGCCCACTTGGCATTGCGGTGCGGATACATGAGTTATCGCCAGTTGAGAGCCTCGACGAACGAGTTGCACATGTCAAGCCCGAAGACTGTCAACGTGGCCGGCGTCGATGCGTGCACGGGATGAGATGGCTTTGGACCACGGACCCGAGTCGGACCCCGAGGCGGACCGCCGTCTCCAGCCAACAGTATGCTGGTAATCACGAGGACACCCAAGGGTTGTGCTCCCAGCGCACTGGCGGATGGGGGGCCAACCGCCGGGGACTGCTGCCACGTTGGGGCGAGGACGCACCGTACGTCAAGAGCTTGGGGGCGAAGGATCCTGTGAAGCTATGACACGTGAGTCAAGACCTTGGGGTGCAGCTCGTAGCTGACTGAGACAATTGAACACAATTCTGATGAAGAGATTGGTTGTCGAAAGCCACGTCGACAGAGCCCAACACGAAGGGCCGGGCAGACACGAAAATCTATGAACCGTCAAGGACTTACAACATGACCGTCATCAGGTGACAAGCGCCGTATGCGATGTAATATCTCGAGCCGATGTGGCGCGAGAGCATCTGGGAGACCGTCGGTGCAGCTGGACCGCACGCACGTGTCAGCAAATAACGCTGCGAGCATTTCAAGCGCCGTTGCAGGTGCAATGGATTGGCAACTGGCGTTGTTGCTGGTCTGGTAGTATTCAACAGACCACCGATCTATCGCTCCGGCTCAGATTCGCATCCTTTTCCAACTCGACAAAACACAAGTCATCCGGCAACGCCACGCCGTCGATGCGCACGGTAAACGGCGTCAGCTCGCCCGTCCTTTGATAGCCACAGCGCATGTACCACGAGATGAGCTCTTCGCGCGTCGAGAGGGCGTTCAACCCCAGCCTCTTGACGCCCCACGCACGTCGACTGTAGTCCTCGGCATACGCGAGGACCCGGCGCCCGATGCCGCCACGCTGGTGATGCCGGTCCACCGCGAGCATGGAGAGCCGAGCGAGGTCGGCGCTGCGCTTGGAAGCTTCAACGGAGGCCACGAGGACGCCGTTGTCGGTGGCCATCAGGATCGCGCTGTCGGGCTTGGTGATGTTGGCAAGTATCTGCTCGACGTCGACGCTGAAGCGCCGCCCGAGCTCCATGTCCGCCGTCCACCTCGGTCTGCTGTCCTCGGCGCGAAACGAGGATTGCACCAATTGCTGAAGCCGAGCCGCGTCATCTGGGGTGGCGATGCGGAACTGGAGGTTTGTCATTGTGGCTGATGTCTCGAATATTCAGTGTGCAGATGGCTGTTCGATATAACGGGCTATTTAACGAATGCGTACGAAATACAACGGCAAGGCGCTATTGACACAAGTGCAGTCAGCATGGGCGCTGTGACATGCAGCACCGTGATGACAACTCGGGCGCTGTTGACATGGGAGCTCCATTCACAGACTGCACTCAGGCGAGTTCGAACGACCCTGGATGTCAATGCAACGAGGCGTCCACGCAGTCGGATCAACGCGTTGACGGTTGGTGGTGTTGATTTGCGGTGGGTCTCGGGACAGCTCGCGGGGAAGCTGGCCTGCCAAGGTCACGGGACCTGGCGCCAACTTCATCAACCAGCAACGCGAGCTCACCGAAGCGCGCCGCAACCCCCATCGCAACGTCTCACCGACAGTCACCACCCTGCCATGCATGTTTCTGTTTAACCAGCTGCGATCGAGTCTCCGACGAACAGCAGAGATGCCGCCAGGTTCGTTTGCCCTCACCGATTACCCGTCCAGCCCAACCCAGCTCGCCAGCGACCGCGACAAACGGCCGCAGCGTAAAACCCTGCGCATGCCGTGCACTCTCCATCCTTCCCCACACCTCGATTCAATGGCACCCAGAGGACGTCCTGCTAAGCGAAACGCAGCCCTGAGCGACACAGAGGCATCTGACCTCGAGCCCCAGCCTGTCGGCTCCTGGCGCAACTCCTCTGCTGACGACGACTTTGCCAGCGACTCGCCAGGACCCGAACCTGCCGCCAACGGAGCCGACGCAAACGGCGACGACGAAGGTGACGAGGAGGAGGCCGACAGCCTCGGAGAAGATGTGTAGGGACGCCGACCCCGTTCGACGCGACCTGCTGACGAGATGCAGGTTCATCGTCGAGTCCATCAAGAAGCACATGGTCGACGAAGACGTACGCGCCCCGTCCCGCTCGGTGAGCTCGCTAACCCGCCATAGGGATCTTTGAAGTTCCTCGTCAAGTGGGAGGGCTGGGACAAGAAGAGCGACCTGACCTGGGAGCCCGAGGATAACCTTATGTGAGTGCCACCGCTCGAGCCGAGAGCGCCGCTGACGCCGATAGGGAATCCGCCTCGGAAATCCTGGAGCTCTACTTTGACCGCATCGGCGGGCGCGACAAGATATTCGAGGAGTCGGGCAAGGCGGCGCGCGGCAAGAAGCGTGGCAGGACGTCCGGCGGAGCGCCCGCGACGAAGCGATCGCGAAAGGACGGCGCCCACCCGGCAGCCTCGACGCCCCCGGCGACCTCGAAGAAATGGAGCCCTCCGGCAGGCTCGTGGGAGGACGAGATCGAGTCCATCGACGCCTGCGAGGACGAGGGCAGCGGGAAGCTGGTCGTCTATCTCATCTGGAAGAACGGCCGCAAGACCAAGCACGAGACGTCGGTCATTTACAAGAAGTGCCCACAAAAGGCAAGTCCGCGCCCGCCCCGCACGCCGAATTGGCTGACCGTCTGCAGATGCTCCAGTTCTACGAGCGACACGTAAAGATCATCCGGGACGAAAGCAGGGCCGCCGCGGAGTGAGGCTGGAGATGGAGTTGGGCGTAAGGACTTGGACAGTGTCCGCGATCGTCGGGACAGGCAGGCTTGCCGGGTGTACATGATTTGCTCGCATTTTCCAATACTGAGTGCGTATGGACTGCTGCATCGAGATGGCGCGACGACCAATGGCGGCGCTCAATTCTGCACGGCGAGGCTGGGCGCCCCGCAGCGTTGGACCCTGCCAACGACGTGGGCGGGGCGCGCTCCAGCCTTGCGATTTATTGACTGCACAAAGTCGGTGGCGGGGCAACCATTATATGAGCCTGGTGTACGGCGCCGCACATTCCAGTCCTGCATCCGTAAAGCCAATCCAACACTTGCAGCAGACGACAGGACTTTTCTCGTCGCCGTCGCGTCCATCGCATCCCGCGGTATGTGCAACGGACCGCAGTTGGGCCGGAAGTTTGACTAACGGGATCAGGCCGCCATCGCCATTCCATCGACCGCCGACCGCTCGTCTCGGACGACCACGAGGCGCCATGGTGCAAACAAACTACGTCATCGCCATCATCATAATCGTCCTCTTCGCCATCCTGGCCCTCGTGTCCTTTGGCATCTGGAAGCTGGTCCACGCCGCGCGGAGGGACCTCAGCGTCACCTCGGGGAGCAGCGGGAGCAGCGCGTCGACGGGGATAGCGGACTGACGAGGGGCCGGTGGAGAATGAACATGTGGAGGACGGACAAAATGGGCATGATCTGGAACATACTCGGGCAATAATGAGGCTATGAGACGGCATTTGTTTGGATAGGATACGGATCACGACACTGTAGCATATGGCGCATGATTGGATTGGGGAGCATCAGCATAGCTCAGCATGAATACACGCTTCACAACGGCCTGGACGCGGACGAACAGATGATGCATGCGCGGCTCGTCTATGATGCCAGTGTCTATAGGATCCCGCCTCGCCTCACCAGCTCGTCAAGCCCTTGGCTCTGTCGAAGCCGCCCCGGAGCTGGCTCTCGGGCTTGACAACCTTGCCCTTGAGCACCGTGTACCGCACCAGGTTCTCGCAGTCCTCGGGCCTGACCCTCGCGAGCCAGATGCACTGGCTGGCGCCGACGTCGCTGTCGCCGTCGCCGTCGCCGTCGCCGTCGCTGCCGTCGTCGGCCACGCCGTCGGCCGCGGCGTCCTGCCCAAAGGCGTTTGGCCGGCGGTAGACCATGACGTTGGCCGAGTACTTGTGCCCGCCGACGTGGCTGATGAAGTAGATGCCCACGCCGCCGGGGCGCTCGTCGTGCAGGTCGCGGTACAGGCCCAGCGGGCGCAGGTGGCGCTCCAGCTCCTTGCGCAGCAGCGGCGCGCTCTGCCCGCAGCGGGCGTCGCGCGTCTTCTGGCTGCACATGAGGATGACGGCGCTGTGCGGGCACGCCGCGGTGGCGAGGGCCGGGACGGACGGGTCGGCGCCGGGGAGCGTGCGCGGCAGCCGGGCCGGGCGGAGCGGCGAGGTGTTGGTCGGCGCGGCGCTGACGAGGTCGATGAGGGTCGGGACGTTGCGGGGGTGGACGTTGCGGACGAGGGTGAAGGCGGGGAGGAGGAGGACGGTGGTGGGTTCGGAGTAGTCGCTGGTGTCGTGGGGGGTGGGCATGTTGGACGCCGAGAGCATGAGTTTCTAGGTTGTCAGCGGGATGGCGGTGGTGATAGTGATGGAGGTGGTGATCATGGAGGTGGTGATGGTGGTGATGGTGATGGAGGTGGTGATGATGGTGGTGATGGAGGTGGTGATGGTGATGGGGGTGGTGATGGTGATGGAGGTGGTGATGCCGCCGCCGCCGCCGCTGCTGCTGCTGCTGATGCCATGTCGATATCGAGTACTCACCCCGTTCTTGGGCCCGTCCGCCCTGTTAACCGCCTCCATCACGCTCCCCCTCTCATCCCCCACATCCCTCACCCAGTCCGCCTTGCCCGTCCCCACAACCATGTGCGTGCTCCACCCCTTGATCTGCCCGTACAGCACGTCCTCGTCGTCGACCTTGAAGCCGCGCGGGTAGCGCACGCTGCAGCTGTCGCAGTCGCGCAGGCACTCCTCGCCGTCGGCTGCCGGGTCCGTCCGGGCGAACAGCTCCGTCGCGGCCGGCGCGCTGCCGTCGGCGCCGGGCCGCCCCAGCACCGACGACATGAGGGACTTGAGCGAGACGGCCATCTTCTGCTTGGCGGGCATGCGCGGGGGCGGTGCTGGTGGTGGAGGAGGCATGGCGAGGGCCAGTTGTGGGGGGCGGGTAGTAGAACCGGCCGGAATCTTTTCTGGGGCTCCTTATCAGATCCGAAACGGGTCCGGCAGCAGCGGCAAAGCTCTGCGTCAGTCGCGTCGCAATGCTGTATATCCGCAGGTTCTAGCGCATCGTGCTTGCATCGTGCTTGCACCGTGCTTTAAATGCATCGCTTTATATACTCCGTAATGCGTACTTTATTCGCTGTCATGCCCCTTGCCTAATCGCCGAGTATCTCCGAGCCTTATCAGATCCCCGGACGCCCGGGCTTGGCGCCAAGCCATCTCCGATGGATGACAGTTGCTGATTATCGCCAACGGCGGATTCCTCATTGGGCCTCATGGCGGTCATCGGATCGCTCAGGTACAAGTGAACGTCACAGTGCAATTCAACACAGTCCAATTCAAGACTCCGTATACAACTCACATATCCTTCCTCGCCTCGTCGTACTCGTCCTCCTCGCTGTCCTCCCCCGCCCGCATCACCCGCTCCGACTTCTTCCGCCGGTCCTTCATCGCCGCGCGGATCTTCCTGCTCGCCTCGTTGAAGCCCTCGGCCGAGTCCAGCGTCGTGAAGCCGCTGATGGGGAACGCGCTCGACCCCAGCCCGCCCCCCGCGCTGCTGGACCGCGAGCGGCTCCGCGACCGCGACGGCGGCCGCGTCGAGAAGATGCCCACGGCGCCGATGTTGCTGAACGAGTCGTTCCGCGGCAGCGCGCGGCTCGACTGCGTCGTGCTGCGGCGCGACAGGGACGGCGGCGACTCCACCTCGAGGCTGAAGCCGGTGCTCGACTGGTCGCCGTCGCGGCGTCTGCGCGCGTCCGCCCGCGCGTCCGGCTGCGCGCCCGCGCCCTCGACCCTGGCCGCGTCCGGCACCAGGCGCGTCTTGTCAAAGTCGGAGAACATGTCGGGCCCCAGCTCGTTGATCAGGTCCGTCACCTGCGCGCTCAGCTCCGCCCGCCGCGCCCGCAGCTTGTGGATGTTGAACGTCGACGTCGGCACCAGGCACAGCACCAGCGGCCGCAGCGACTTGAAGATGTCCATGCCCACCTCGCCGAAGCGCAGCGCCGCAATGGTGACGCCGATCATGGCCGGCCACACGGCCAGGTACACGGCCCACAGCGGCACCCACGCCGGCACGCGGCCCCCGAGGCGGTCGTGCCACACCTTGGCCACGACGGCGATGGAGTAGGCGTGATACAGCGTCGGCGCCAGGCCCAGCGCCACCAGGATCTTCCACGTCGCCATGACGTCGCGCCCGCGCACCTTGACCGTCGACCCCGCCAGCGCCGTCTTGGCCTTGCGCCGGCTGATGATCTTGGTCGCCGCGAAAACGGGCGCGAACATGAGCAGCCCCGGCACCGTGCACACGAAGAGCGCCGCCAGCTTGACGGAGCGGTACACGAACAGCAGCAGCACCTTGAGGATGGACATGCGCGCGTACTGCACCTGGTGGTCCTTGAGGTTCAGGTACCGCAGCTGCGAGTTGTAGTCCTTGACCGACCGCGACAGCGACGAGATGCGCTCGTCGTCCTTGTAGCGCTCGTAGCCCATGGCCAGCCGCCGGTTGAGCTCCACCACCACCGGCAGCGGCAGCTTCTTGCCCGTCGGGTTGTACAGCCGCCGCGCCGCCTGGATCATCATCAGCGTGTCGTAGTCGGGCGCCGACACCGTCACCGAGCTCAGCGCCTGGTACACCGTGTCGAGCAGCTGCCCGATGGCCTCGCGCCGCTGGTTGTCGCGGTACAGCTCCACCAGGTGCCGCGGGATCTCGAACGGCGTCCCGAACTCGACCACGGCGCGCGAGCGGAACTTGTGCGGGTGGAAGTAGTTCATGCCCACCGGCACGATCTTGAGCCCGCAGCCGGGCGACTCGGCGAGCGCCCCCAGCGCCATGATGGCCACGCCCGCCTTGAGCGGCAGCAGCTCCGTGCGGTCGTGGCTGCCGCCCTCGGGGAAGATGCCCACGCACCCGCCGCTGCGCAGCCGCGCGAACACGGCCTCGTACACCTTGGTCTGGTCGATGTGCGGCGCCAGCCGGTACTCGGTGCCCCCGAAGCCCGGCGCGGGGCCCCTGAGCGCCGCGTCGGCGAAGCGCCCCTCGGCGTCCACGTCGTCGCGGCCCGTGAGCTGCCGCATGGCGATCCGGCCCTTGAACGGCCGCTTGATGCGTATCTCCTCGGGGCCGATGATCTCGGCGATGTCCACGCTCGCCCCCGTCGTCTTCTTGCCCGGCGGCAGGAACAGCATGCCGTGCGGCTCGCCCTCGCCCGCGCCGAACCGCGTGCCCACGCCGCGGATCAGCGTCGGGTCGCCGATCGGGTCGGGGAGGTAGATGCGCCCGGCCGCCGGCTTGGCCGAGTCCTGCGCGCGTCCGACGGGCACCGACCCGACCTGCCGCGAGCCCCAGCCGATGAAGCCGTGGACCGACTTCTGCGCGATGAGCAGCGACACGCGCCGCCCGGCCTCGTGGCGGAGCGTCCGCTGGAGGATGAGGGCATCGACGAACTGCCACGTCAGCACGACTCGGGCGCGGCGCGGTGCGGCGTCCGACTCACCTGGTTTGCGTGCGGTGCCGCCACGAACAGCACCGGGCCGGACCGCGGGACTTTCCACGAGCCCCTCGGCACCACCTCGCGGAAGAACAGGTCGACCAGGTTGCCCAGCACGTAGAGGAACAAGTCGTACTTCCAATTGACCATCGGATACAGCTCCTTCTGGGGGCGGTCGGGCGCCGCCCGCTCGTCAGACACGCCGGCCGTCTCGTCGCGCTCAGGCATGGCCGTCTCGTCGCGCTTGTCAGACATGTCGGACTCGTGATGTGCTGTCTGGACCTCGAGGGGTTGGAAGAAGCCGTGAGGAGTTGGAGCTGACCCGGTGGGGCGTGGCACCACCTAGCGCCCCGTTGGTCAGCCCGCTGGTGGCATTCCAAGCATGTGCGCAGGATCAAGGAACAACAGAATTCACCTGCATTCGGATGCAGGCCTGCGGATCCAGCGCCAGCTCGGCATGCTCGGTCTGTGAGCGTAGCATTTGCTATGGATGCCGCGGGTCTGACAGCATCGGGCCATCCGTCGGCCTTGTCGGCCTTGTCGGCCCTGTCGGCCCTGTCGGCCCGTGTCGCGGCCCGTCCCAGGCCGCCTAGTTGACTGCGGCTTCGCCGAGCAACCTCGGAAGAGTGTATGCCCACGAGCCGACGCCGAGGGCGACATCTTGGCTCGCGAGGGAGACGAGATGGCAACGTCCACCGCCTGTGTTCTGGACCGACGAGTACGTAGTCCGTACTTCTCCAGACGCCGCCCCCGCACGATCTGTCCCAGAAAACCGGGTCGTCCAGGATGATGCCCGTCCAGCCGGCCAATGATTGCTAGCACCTCGCGAGTTCCTCGCTGCGCGACGACTCAACAGCACCGGTCTTGGAAGCGCTTTGCTATATAACTGGGTGGCTCACGGCGCCCCGTGCTGCCCTCGTTTATGACGTTCCCTACTCCACGGTCAATGCGCGTCTACTATCACTCGTACATCTCATTCGTTGCGTTGGTCCGGCACATGCAAACAATTTCATCAGAGGCCAGCGTGTATATTCATATCACCGTTCGTATTATGACGACTACCCTTCTCCGGCTCACTGATACCCAGTCCCACCCCTCTCCCGACGTAGCCTGACTCGTCATTTTTGACGTTGTCTTTGTCTTAGGCTGAAGGGAGTTAACGGCCTGCTGGGGCATAAATGGCGGCGGGCTCGATGCTCGTCTCAAAGTTGCTAAGCGCCAGTCCCACCGACGACGTCCTCGGGTCCCTCGGAAGACACATGCGGTCGAACCTGACATCGCTGTAGAGCTGCGGCAACTTCTTCCATTCATCGTGCCTTCTTACTCGAAATTTGATAGTGTACTCCACCGTCCAAGGAAGACAGCACGGCATTGGGAAGCCTGCCCGGATCACCTCGACCGCATGAGCCGGCCATCCACCGGGGCCCGCGAGGGCCAGGGGAGGCATGTTGCCACGCTTGCCCACGATCTCCCAAAACTGCATGTCCTTGCTCAGCCCGTTGTACCTGGTGCAGTGATCCACCAGGTGCGCCCTGCAGTTGCATAAGGGGCAAGCCATGATCGTCCCGTTGGCGTCGGCAACGATGCACTTGTTTGTCTCGTGAGTATCCAGGCCACAACTGGCGCACTGGTTCCGAATGGCAAAAGGGGTCGGCCTCCGGGCTCCGGACGGTGGTACCCACTGGGACTCTGGCAATCTCTCGCGCTTGAGCGCCTTTGCCTTGGGGGGCGGCGGCTGCGCGCCTCGCCGTTCGTTGGCGGCGGCGTCGTCAAGGGGGGTGCTCATGCTCCCCATTGACTCGTCCTCATCCGCAGCAGCCTGAGCGTCTGAGTCATCTCTGGCGGAGTGCTCGGCCTTCGCTCGCGTAAGCCTCGCAGGCTGTCTCTTGCGTGGTAGTCGTTGTTTTTGAGGCTCGAACTCGACCGGCAACGAAGGAGTCGTGCTTCAACCGAGCCTGCTCTGCTCCGTCAATGACCGTTTCTTCACGAACAACTGTCGCTGAGGGGCGTGGACACCTGCCACCAGCTCGCTGCTTCGACCAGCGCCCCTGACTCGTCTACCAGCCTCTAGTGCCGGCGTATTCAACTAGTAGCTCGTTCGGGTTGAGGTCAAAGTGGCGATAAAGGAGAGAAAGGCCGAAGATGCGATCCATGTTATGCTCGAGGAAGAGCTCGCGAGACTTGTTGGCAATACGTTCCTCTCCATTCTTCACGTCAAATATCCTACCAGCATCGTGGAGGGAGGGCAGGCTGTCGTAAACAGAGGAGTTATAGTTCGCTGGCGTCATTATGGTCGCCATTGTGACAAGATGCTGAGATATAGAAAAGCTGGGCTTTAGAAAATATTTAAGAGACAGGTGGGTTAATAATACTGAGTGGAAATGGGAGGAATCTTTGGAGTCCTTTATGGTTTTCTAGCTGTTCTTGCTTTTCTTAGAAAGCTCTACCGAGATACCTTTCGATAGGCTTCAATACGTTACAAAAACAAAACCAACAGCTGACATTAACCACGACTAACAGCCAACAGCCCAATGAACTACTGCATGTGCGAACATCGAGAAGCAGCGTGCAGTAGTCGAAACGAAAGCGGGGAAAACAAAGGTGTGGCCATCAGTCACGGTTGTGTCGACACAGCCATTCATGTCGACCGGCAAGGCAGCAGCCTGCCAATATTACGTTCTATGGGTTGGATCGGCGGTCGGAGACGCCAGGTCTGTTCCACTTCGTGAACAGGGCTTTTCCACCAGAGAACCTCGAGAGGTGTAGGAGTAGTCATTGGGTGTGTCAACACAACCGGAAAAACAAGTGGCTACCTGCGTCCCAGGGTGGCCGTCGTAAACCGCGACTAGTTTGCCTCTATTATCGAATATGGCTATGCTTTCGATGTGAAGAGCAAGTCCAATCAACAGCTATGCTCAGAATGAACTCACGTATCACGGTCGTCCAGAGCTGGGATCCGTGTCAATCTCTCGTGTCGCACCCACCCACATACCGACTGTAACTCACGATGCCTTTCGTCTCACATCTCGCCTCCTTGGCTGTTGGAAACCCAACGGTCTAGTCAAACGTCTGCGGGGCATGGAGTACATTTGGAATGGGTCTGCTGGCATCCTGCCGCTTAAGGCTGCATATGGGGGCATTATTGGACAGCACGACAGAGACCTGTGGAGATGTCAACGAATAGTGGATAACCTTATTTCAACGTCCACGGCTGCATACATTTCACACACAAACATGGACGCGCGTTAAATTTTAGAGTGCGGCGGAAGACGGTGAAATAATGGAAACGTCTCCAGAGCCATGGAAGTCTCAGCCAGTCACTTACAGCATTGTTCACGGAGGTGCAAGCAGAAATTATCGCTCCGGCAGAGAGCCCAGCAGAGCCTGAGACCAAGTCAGAGGCCACGGTCGGCACTGCACCGTCAACCTCCGTGGCCGCAGCGTGCTCCCCGAGGGGTCGCAAGATGGCGACGGCGAGAGCGCCGTAGAGGGCTCCGTTACTGCTGGCGAACAGGGCGAGGGTCTCCTTGAGCTACCCTCCCGCAGCAAGGTCAATAATGACGTTGAAAAATGACAAGTCGGGCATGTTGGCGATGTGGCTGGGACAGTATGTCAGAAAGCTGAAGGAAACAGGGAATGGGTACGGTTTATAGTGACATGAATATAATCCGCCATGGGCCTTTCGGCGGGCTCGTGACTGAACCCGAACGTCTCATAGACCTTTTCCCGCGTCGCCGTTTTTGGGTCCCTCGGAAGATAGAGACGGTCGAAGCCGTAGTAGCTGTACATGTTCAGCAGCTCGCTCCATTCCTTCGGTTTAGTGAGGCGGAATTCCTGGAAAACCTCATTGGTTCAAGGAAAAGCCTGGGCAGGCGGATTTTGTGCTCGACAGCCTCGAGCAACCCCTGCTCCCATGAGCCGCTTGCTAATGCGAGAGGGGGCATGTTGGCACGACTTCCCACGACCTCCCCGAGCTTCAACTCCGGGGTCATCGCCATGTACTTGAGGCACCGATCTACCAGGTGGTCCCTGGTGTTGCAGAGGGGGCAAGCATAATCATGCCGTTCAGGTCGGCCACGATGCACTCGGGAACCTTGTGGGTTGTCTGGGCGCAGCTGGCGCACCTGGTCTCCTGGGCCGGCACCGTTGGGGGAGCCGCAGACGGGCCCGCCGTCGGCATGCAAGCAGCGAGCGGGCTCGACTTGCACTGAGACACCTCCAACCCTGCAGGCCGGGAAGCCGCGATGATATTGTCTAAGGGGTCAGGGCTACAACCCGTTGGAGTGTCCCGGTCTGCGGCAGTCTCGGTATCTGTGGCTGACTGCTTGTCAGCCTGCTTCGGCCGCGCGGGCCGTCGCCGGCCAACAGGGCGTCGTGAGACTTGCTGATCGAATTCGATCGGCTGCGTTGGCATCCGGCCACGGACGGTTCCCTGCAGCGCTTTTAGGGACGTCCGCTTGGGAAACATCTTGAGGTTGGGAACGTGCACAAACCCCGACAGCCCGCGGCCTCGGTTGCTGGCCCTGGCTCGTCGAGCCAGGTCATGCCAGGCTCGGGTGGTCACGACATTGAACGCTGTGTATCCTGCACCATGACGTTTACGTTGGCCACGAAATCATTCTGGGGCCCTCCCGCTTCTGGACACTGCGCGCTCCAAGTTTGCGGAGTTAAATGGCGACGTGCTGGTCTAGCGCGAGTTCGAGTAATTCTTCACCGAATATGGCATGGACCGCAGGTTCGGGTTGGCTCTACTGTATCGGCATTTCGACCTCCCCCTACGCGAGAAGCTCGTTGACTACCAAGGCACATCTAATCCTTGGGACCCGGAGGCCATCCAAGGAATGCGAGCTCCCCAGCCTGCAATCTGAGGCGTCTGTCCCAAGGGAGACTTCCGGCCAACGGAGTTCTACTACGCCGAAGAACAGGACGCTGCGATCGGGGAACGTGAAAGTCGCTTCATGGTAGACTTCAAGGACCTTCTAGATAAACTTGGGGCCACTAGTCTGTTCGGTCTCTGTCGGTATCCTGGAGACGATTTTCCAGGCTTGTGCGAAATCACGCAAGGTAAATCCAACATCAATCTGAAGCCAGCCGATGTAGGTCGCTTCCCACAAGTTGCTAATGTCAGTTGCTAACCAAGCGGTGTACATAGTGGCCGAAAGACTTGCAGTCTGTAGACACCGCTTGGTTCTTTTCTGTACCGCTTGACACGAGGCTGTCGATGCACCTGCAACGCAAGCACCAAAAGCCACGGGCATGGGGCGCACGTCTACACGATGTCTGGTTCTTCACGTTCTTCACGGCTCTGCCCTTGTATTAATTCATTCACAGTCACTCCTTACGCAGACTGAATACACCTCGCTCGTTACTTTGCGCGCCGCTACATAATTGTAATTGTTGAGGCTTGCTGAACATATAGGGTAGAATCGGTCTGTGACACTGGTCCTATTCAGTGATAGCGTCAATGCGATCATCTTTTAATGTCATTATGCTTCCTCCATCCTCCCCACAAAACCAAGTCCCGTTCCGACCAGCTTACACGCCGGCAGCTCATTGCACCCCGAGCGCAGAATGCACGAGCAAGATTTCCGTTCAGACAACATACCTCTTGCCGTTTCTCGGCTCCGGTCCGACGGCAGAGCTCCGATCGTCAATGAGTACTTTGACGGCGGCCAATGTCGGGTCTTCAAGGCAGATTTCTCGTCTGGGGAGAGCTGGGCTGTACGGGTGCCGCTGTTCGTCCAGGATCGTGAAGCCATCACAAGCATTGTCCAAGGCGAAGCTGATATACTTCAAGAGCTTGAGACGAATGGCTTTCGTTGGGCCGCCAAGCTTCGAGGCTATAGTGCCACGTTTGACAACGCGGCCGGATTTCCATTTATCGCTTTGACATGGATTCCAGGTACTCCGCTGTCCTGGTCTGAAGACTTCCCGACGCGACCCCTTCGAGACAAGATACTACGTCAGGTTGCGTTAATACAGGAGCACCTCATCGAGTGTACCAAAGAGCCTAGTATGCCCAGCACCCCTCTCCAACCCCAGTTAGCTAATCATTATAGGGGCTACTGCCACGGGGCATTTTGAGAGAATAATAGACCACAAAGTCTGTCGAGTCCGCAACGGTGTGCTTCCGGAGATAACAGTGCAGGACTGTGTCGACCAGAAAAATTACCTCCCGGCGGTGCTATACCCTGAATTGGATTGTGCGCCGTTCGCTATGGATCATGGCGATCTATCGCCGCAGAATATTCTTATTGACTCGAACTACAATATTACCGGGTAAGATTGACATTAAACACTCGTATAGGAGCCGTTTCTAAGTTATTCTAGCATCATTGATTGGGGGTTCTCCGCAAAGGTGCCCGTCCAAATGGCGGCTGGACTTCCTCGATTTCTTCGGCTCCAGCGTCTTGTTCTACCCCCAAGCGCTCTCCTCCAGAAAGACCGCAAGTCGTACATTGCATCACATAGG
The DNA here is from genome assembly GCA_024340505.1 of Tolypocladium nubicola. Classification (NCBI taxonomy): domain Eukaryota; kingdom Fungi; phylum Ascomycota; class Sordariomycetes; order Hypocreales; family Ophiocordycipitaceae; genus Tolypocladium; species Tolypocladium nubicola. The sequence goes on from JALHCA010000031.1 coordinate 97,320, forward strand.
TCCCGCTCATCACAAGCGGCATCTTGGATGAGTCTTGTTCAAGCTGCCGAAGACGCTGATTTCCGTCATTTTTTTCCAGAGCCAGTTATCAGCAAAGGCATGCACCAACGCCTAGCGAAGGAAGGATGGAAGCTCCCGTATCGCGAAAGAACTGAGACAGGCAACCAGAATGTTTGCAGAGCTTATCTCAGCCTGGCCTGGATAGGGGTATAACGGCAGGGATGGTTCTGCTCGCGGGGATTGGGTGGGTGCAGAGGCGGAAGGCGTGAGATGAAAGTGAAGCAGCAAATGCCAATCGAGCAATGCCGCACGTCATAAAGCTCAAGTGCGCGGTTACCGGCACCCTCTGATGCGCTCTCTTGGTAGCAATGACCGGTTCATGGAAAGCAGTCTGGATGTGAAGGAAGGTACGAATGTCTTTAATCATGATCATGCACCCAATGTCCAGCCCGCTCGAGCGTCTTCATCATCGCTCTGTCGATCAAGCACATCAAGTCGCACATGGCCGCGGGTGAAGGGCAGAATGACGAAGACACCAACGCGCCCTCGCTCGTCTAGGGAGCGTGTCACGGACGTCCCGAACATGAACAGGTATAGGGGCAGGTATATGGCGAAGGCCGACGGCGTGAAGGTGTACATGTTAGGCTACGCGGTCGCACATCCCGATCACGGTGACGATTTATGCGAGACGATGGAAAGCCAATCTCAAACGAGCAAATTGCTGGGGAGATAGACAAGCCTTGCTAGACAGATGAGCATATTGGACAGACGGCACGCTAGGTGACACCCTGCACGTGGACTCGACACTACATACATGCTGAGTATTGGGGGGTTCGCGTTGTGGACTTCGCACATATTCAGCATTGTGGAGGAGAAATATCAACAGGTATCCTATTACCATATCCAGTACACGCCAGTCACTCCTTCGCTGAGGATGCCATGTGCCACAGTCTCGATCTCATCACTCTTTGCCCTCCTTTTCTCATCTTCATTCACGCTCCGTGTCCACAGAAGCCTCAATTGGGGACAGGGAGACGGGCGAGGGAGAGGGTATGGACTTCGTGGATGAGTCGGCTCGACTGATGGGTGCCGCCATGCGGCTGTATGCGCACTACCCAGCGTTTGCCATCGTCGAATTCGAGGAGTCGGACAAGATGGAGTCCGCCCATGGTGTACTGCGGTGCAGTGCGCACGTCGAAAAGGTCGGGGTGGAGCACTGGGACTGTCGCACGCGCAGCGCATATTGTTGGAGAGCGTCCCAGTGTACGGGCAAGGAGATTGCTTCCGCAATGTCTGTCTTCCAGTTTAGGAGAGAGATATCGAACGCGCTACATTGGGCAGACATGGTGGGCATGCGAAAGGTGATGTATGAGGGAAAACCTTCGGTTGGGTGAACTCGTCTGCGGTCAGAGCTCAAGGTACTTGAATCAACATCCTAGACTCACATCTCAATCTAAGCACATCTTAATCTAAGCTCACATCTTATCATGAGTATTCTCCTTGTCCGTCTGCCAGTTACTCGTGCATAATCTTGCACAGCCGCCCCGCGGCGTGTTTGCCCAGCAGCTCGAGCGTTCCCATGCCCAACATCTCCAGCAGGCTTATCTCAAAGCCAAACACCGTCTTCCACCACTTCCTCATCTCGATGCCGACGAGCGAATCCATGCCCAGGTCCGACAGGCTCAGCCCCAGCTCCAGGGAGTCGGCCGGCTTGCCGAGCAGGGCGAGGACCTTGCTGCCAATCTCCACGGCGAGCAGGGAGGCCGCCTCGGGCGTCTCGAGCACCGCCTTGTCGGCGCGGGCCGAGGCGAGGAGCGTCTTGAGGCCGTCGTTCCTGGATGCCTGCGCGGCGCCGGTGCTGCTGTTGCGGTACACGGCCATGCGCGGGTCCCTCCGCCAGAGGACGCGGTTGTCGGGTGAGGACAGCGGCGTCGTGGACCCGAGGCCGATGGCGAAGACGGACGGGTGCACAAAGGCCTGGTCGTCGTTGGCCTTGGGAGACGGCGTCCTGACGGCGAGGGACATGGCGTCGAGGACGTCGGACCCGCGGACCGTCACGAAGCCCATGGTCTTGAGCCCGCGCAGCAGCTCGGCGTCTCGGGCGACGACGCCGACGTCCTCGACGACGCCTACGTTGATGGTCGACGCCGGCAGGCCGAGGCCGACGCGGTACTGCGCAAAGGCGTCGAGGAAGGCGTTGGCGGCGGCGTAGTTTGTCTGTCCCGGCGTGCCGACCACGGTCGCGATGGAGCTGAACATGACGAAGAAGTCGAGCTCGGCCCCGGAGTCCTGCGCGGCCTGGTGCAGGTTCCACGTCCCCTTGACCTTGGGGTCCGTCGCGGTGACCCAGTCGTCGTGCGTCATGGCGGCCCAGGCGGCGTCGCGCAGGACCATGGACATCTGGACGATGCCCCTGACGGGGTACGTCGCGCCTTGGATGGCCCGAGAGACGTCGTCGAGGGAGTCGACGCTGCCCCTGACGGCCTGGACGCCGACTCCCATGGACCGCAGCTCACGGATCAGCGCGTCGTGGCTCGGGGCCGTCCCGGCGCTGCGCGAGAGGAAGACGATGTTGCCCGCGCCGTGCTCAGCGAGCCAGATGGCGACCTGGCGCCCGATGCCTCCGAAGCCGCCGACCAGGACGTACGACGCCTTGCCGTCGAAGGAGAGGTCTCGCTCGCGCTCTGCGACGGACAGCTCAGGGGCGTCGGTGGACTCGGGGCGCACCTCGACGACGACCTTGCCTTGATCCAGGGACTCAAAGGCCGCGGCGGCTTCGGCGGCGGGAAAGACCTTGGTCGGGATGGGCGAGATGCGGCCTTCGCGATACAGCTTCATGACGGTCTGCAGGTGGCGGGCGGCCACGGCCGGTCTCGCGGAGCGGAGCCTGTCCAAGTCGAGGGCGATGAAGCCGCGGCCGCTCACGTCGAGCCGGCCGGGCTCCCGAGTGGCAACCATGGTACCGCATTCAGCCACGCAGCTCCATGCTGAGTCGAGGCCGTCCGAGGAAGCTGCGAGCACGAGGTCGACGCCCTGTCCGCGGGTCTCTCGCATGACGCCCTCGGCATCGCGTGCAAAGATGCGGCTCCGCGGCAGGTCGAATGCGTCCATCAGTTGTGCACGAGCCTCCTCCGCGTCAGTCACGAAGACGTCGGCGCCGACCATCTGCGCGACTTGCAGGGCCGCCCTGCCGACACTGTGAGAGGCGCCATGGATGAGCACAGACTGGCCGCTCTCCAGCCGGCCCAGGTCCAGGAGCGCATGTAGAGCCGTCACAAAGGCAAACGGCATGCTGGCTGCGTCGACAAAGCTGAGCGTCTCGGGGATCCGGACGGCAAGCTGCTCCGACACCTTGGTCGTCGTGGACAGGGTCTCCGTGCCGAGCAAGACGACCCTGTCGCCGACTCGCTGCCTTGTGGCTCCAGGTCCGACGCGGCGAACGGTGCCGGCGGCTTCGAGTCCGAAGATGGGCTTGTTCGGGCCGCTTGTGCCGAGAGCGTTGGCGAGATCCTGTCCAGTTAGCCCTGTGAAATATTTGAATCAAGAATGAACATACCTTATCGTTAAGGCCCGCGGCGTGTACCGCTACCTCGACCTCGGCCCCTTGGGGAGCCTCCACGGCACGGCTCTGCCACTTCAGCTCGTGCAGGTGGCCGGCTCGGGGAATGGTCAGCACGGCTTTGTCACCCTCCTCGGCCGTCCGCTGCTCTTCGGCAAGAGTAAAGGGGTAGTACCGGCCGACGTTGACTTGGCTGTCGTACACAGCGTATTCCATCTCGGGAGTGCTGTCGTCCTGGTCCCTGGCGCTCGCGTATCGCTGGTGGAAGTGTTCGAATACGTCAATGACCTTGGCGTCGGCAAAGGCCGTCTCGGTCTGGCAGACGGCAAAGTCGACGTCGAGCTCGGCGCGGAGGGCACGCGCGAGCCCGACGACCTGGGCGTAGCGCGCGTCTGCCGTGCGGATGGAGAGCCGGGTGATCCAGAAGAGGCCGGAGCTGCCCAGGCGAGACACGAAGCGGTTGAGGAGCCCGTACGCTTCCGACGACATGCCGCCGAGGAACGGGCCGTCGCCGTCCAGCAGAGCAATGACGTCCCTACCGGCGGGGGGTGCGTCGTCGAGGGTGAGGTGGGAGACGTCGTAGCCCCTATCGGTCAGCTGCGTAGACATGGCTCCAATGTCGGTGTTGGCGTTGACGGTGAGGATGGCGACCTGCTTCGCGACGCTGTCGGAGAGGGGCTTGGCAACCAGTGCGACCTGCTCGACGCCCTGCTTGGCAACCAGGTCATCGACCCTCAAGCCGGCGTCGCGCAGTGCCACCTCCCAGGCCTGCGCGTCGAGACGCTTCTCCCACCATGACGGGAGGATGCCCATGACAAAGTCCGCCCACTTGGATGACCCAGGCGCCAGTTCCTGGAGGAGCAGCCGTCCGCGCGGGCTGAGGAGAGAGCGAATGTTGCGCAGGGCGCGAGAGAGATCACCGGTCTGGTGCACGGCATTGACGGCGATGATGAGGTCGTACTGGCGATCCTCGAACCCGAGCGCCTCTAGATCCCCCCCGATGTCGAGCTCGACAAACTCCATGTTGGCGTGGTCCTTGAAGCTCTCCTTGGCCTCGGCGACCAGGTCCCTGCCGGCGTCGGCAAAGGTATATCTCGAGTACCGGCCCTGCAGTCCTTGGAGGTATTTTGCCGTCTGCGAGCCGGATCCGGCGTTGAGCTCCAGGATACGGAGATTGGGCTTGGTGTGTGCGAGCGTGCGGATCAGGGACGAACTGTCAAGCTCGACGGCAGACAGCTTGGCGAGCAGGGCGTGGCTCGCAATATCTGCGGCGTCGCGTTTACCCAAGATGAGATCTCCGACAGAGGCCGCAACGGTCGCGACGGCCCGGGCAATGTCCGCAACGGGGGACCCGGAGAGGCCGCGGGCCTTGTCGTTGACCGTGTCGAGGTCGACAGGGCTGTCATCAGAGCTTGCATCGCGAACCCAGGCGCTGTATCCCCGCAGGTGGTCAGGCTCGCCAGAGAGGAGCTGGTTGGTGTAGGCCAAGGCCAGGCCGGTGAGCTCGGCGAGTTCGCTCGAGCCCTCGAGTGGCTTCAGGAGTTGCGTGCCAAAGTCGACGTGGGGAGCCCATGCGTGCCGTGCCGCGGCATGTGTGTCGACGTCGGGCTGTCCGAGCACGCTGATGGACGTGCCAGACAGACGCAGGACCGTCTGCCCATTGAACGCGCACTCGCCGCCGCCGACGATGGATCCGTTGCCCATGATGCCGCCAGTTACGCTGGCAGTGACGTCGCTCGGGCAGGCCGTAACGCTAATCTCTGCTATGCTGGTGATGATGTTGAGGCCGAGCTTCCAGCCTAGACCGAGCAGGGTCGCAACCGGCAGGAGCTGGAACACGTTGTCGACGGCCGTCGGGTGCATGTGGTAGTTGGACTCCTCGCCCTGGAGGTTTCTGATGGTTGCCGTGGCACGGCCCTGGGCGACGGTCGAGGTCTTGAGATCCTCGATGCAGCGAAAGGTCGGGCCGAAATGGAAGCCCGTCCGGCCGACCATCTCGTACCACTCCGCGGCGTCGACGGCGCGCGGCAGCTCCGGGAGGGGCTCGGAAGCACCCAGCGGGCCGCTGAGCGCAGATGCCTCGCCGTTGAAGTGCTGGATCCACCCGTGTCCGTTGTGGGAGGCAATGGTAAACTCCCACTGCTGGTTGCCGGAGCGGCGAAAGCTCGTGATCATCTCGACGGGCTTGTCGGACTCGTCGGGGACGACCAGGGCCGTGGTCGCGGTGATGTTGCGCAGCCGGAAGCCCTCCTCGATGCCGGTGGTCTGCCGGACGGCCTCGCCGGCCATGGCGATGTAAGCGGCAAAGGGAAAGACGACGTCGCCATTGATGACGTGGTCCCGCACCCAGGGGGCGTTGTCGAGGTGGAACAGGTTGCGCCACACGGGATCGAGGTCGGTCGACTCGAGCGTCCTGAGCCCGAGGAGATCGTGATGCTTGAACCGCCGCTCGCGCCACTCCTTCATGACGCGCGTCTCGTGCCAGTAGACGCGGGAGTTGCTCCAAGGGTACGGCGGCAGGTCGGGCGTGGTCACACCGGTCGGGTACATGGCCTTGAAGTCGACCGGGACGTGCAGCGTGTAGAGCTTCCCGATGGCCGTGAGGAGAGACTCGGTGCAGTGCTGCCCGCGGAGCATGGCCGCCACGTAGGGGCTCTGCGACACGTCGGCGTGCTCAGCGAGTATCTGGCGCAGCGGCCCGGCGAGGGCAGAGTGCGAGCCGATTTCCAGGAAGACGGCGTTCTTCGCGACGGGGTGCCGAGCAATGGCGGACACGGCGTCCTTGAACAGCACCCGGGACTTGAGGTTCTTTTGCCAGTATGCCGCGCCGAGCTCCTCGGTCTTGCCCAAGAGCCTGCCCTCGACTGAGGAGAAAAAGGGGATGGTCGGAGCCCGGCCGCCGACCTCGGGGCCTACGAGGTCAAAGTAAATGGAGCCTACCTCGGCCATGTGGTACGAGTGGTACGCCTTGTTGATTTTGAGGAGTCGAGCCAGCACGTCCGGGTGCGCCTTGGAGATGGCCTCGACGACCTCGGCAACCTGGTCGGCGTCTCCGGAAAGCGTCACGCTCCGCGGCGAGTTTTCGCACGCGACGCTGACGTTGGGGACGAGGAACTCCTCGACGTCCTTCCACCCGAGGCCGATGGCAGCCATGCCGCCAGCTCTGGTTTGCTGTCCCGCGACGGCACCGCGATGGTATGCGGCGACGATGGCATCCTCGATGGACAAGGCACCCGCCGCGTACGCCCCGGCAATCTCGCCCGAAGAGTGTCCCACGACGGCGCTTGGCTTGATGCCGACGGCCGTGAGAGCATCGACGAGGGCCACCTGGACCGCGGTACATAGGGGTTGAGAGAATTCGGCGAGGCCGACCCTGCTCGTCTTGGCAGTCTTCTTCAGCTCGCCCTCGATGGTCCAGTTGGCTGTTCCGAGCTTCTTCAGCTGCGCGTCCATGCGTTGGATGCTGGCCTTGAACGTCTTGTTCGACCTGATCAAGTCTCGACCCATCTGCGGCCACTGGGCCCCCTGGCCGGTAAAGACCATGATGACCCTGGGTGGACTGGCGGGAGGCTTGGCAGACGGAGACGGAGCCCCGGGCCTCTCTCGACTGGCCACGACGAAGGCGCGGTGAGGCATGTGCTCACGCCGGTTGGCGAGCGTGTATGCCACGTCCTCGATGCGCTCGGGGTGCTTGGCGAGGTAGGCCGCGTGGTTCTCCGCCATGGGGCCGAGAGACGCGGGTGACGCGGCCGAGTAGACGAGGAGCTGCGGATGGTCGCCGGCCTCCTCGAGCTGGGGGCGCGCGTGGAACGAGTCGGCCGAGTCGAGGATAACGTGGGCGTTGACGCCGCCGATGCCAAAGTTGTTGACGCTGACGCGCTCCTTTCGCCCCGCGGGCCAGGGGACGGGCTCGACGGGGACGGTGAGCTTGTACTTGGCAAAGGGGATGTCGGGGTTGGGAACGTCGAACTTGATGTTGGGGGGGATGGTCTTGTTCTCGAGGGAGAGGACGGCCTTGAGCAGCGAGGTCATCCCCGAGGCGCCCTCGGAATGGCCCAGGTTGGGCTTCACGGAGCCAATGTAGATGCCGTCTCTCCCGCCGAACACGGAGCCCACGGCCTCGGTCTCGACGGGATCGCCGGCGGGGGTGCCGGTTCCGTGGCACTCGACAAACCCCGTCTCCGACAGGTCGCTGATGCCGGCCGCCTCGTACGCCTGCCGGATCAGGTCCTGCTGCGCCGCCACGCTCGGGGCCGTGATGCCGCCGACCCTGCCGTTGTGGTTCGAGGCGACGGCGCGGACGACGGCGCGGACCGGGTTGCCGTCGCGGAGAGCCGCGCTCAGGGGCTTGACGTAGACGGCGCTGACGGCCTCGGCGCGGGCGTAGCCGTTTGCCTTGGCGGAGAAGGCCTTGCAGGAGCCGTCCGGTGCCAGTGCGCCCTGCTCGCCGACCTGGATCGTCGTGCTGGGGCCGAGGATGATGCTGGCGCCGCCGACGATGGCGCCGTCGCACTCGCCCGAGGAGATGGCCTTGCAGGCGTCGTTGAGGGCGCAGATGGAGGAGGCGCAAGCGGCGCGGACCGTCACGCTGTTACGCATTAGCACTGGCACAGGAGGGGGATCGATGGTCCAACCTTGGCCCTTTGAGGTTCATCTCGTACGACACGCGGTTGGCGAGCGCAAAGTCGTCCAGTCCGAGCAGGTGATATGTGCCGTAGTTTTGCGACTCCTTCTCGTACACGTCGGACCAGCCGCGCTGCATGTCGCCCACGTAGACGCCGATGCGGCGCCCCGAGGTGTCCGTCTCGCCGGCGTCGTCGACGCACTCCTGCGCGACGTGGAGCAGGAGGCGCTGCTGGGGATCGAGGCGCTCCAGCTCCTTGACGGACATGTGGAAGCGCGAGGCGTCAAAGGTCCGCAGGTCGTCGGAGAGGAAGTAGCCGTGGTCGGTCCGGGTTGTTCCGGGCTTGCCTGTGGTGGAGGAGAAGGCGTCGGTGTTGTACCGACTCTCTGGCACGCGGGACCGGCCGTCTTGTTTGGTGATGAGGAAGTCCCAGAGGGATTGTGGGGAGTCGATGCCGCCTGGCAAGCGGCACGCCATGCCGCAGATGGCGATGGGCTCGTCTTGTTTTGAGGCGTTGCCATTCAAGGCGTTGCTGTGGCCGTTGAGGCTGTCATGCCCATTGGTGCCGTTGCCATTGTGTCCATTGCTGTGGCCGTTGCCGTTGCCGTTGCCGTTGCCGTTGAAGCTGTCGTGCCCATTGTGACCATTGCCGTTGTGGCCGTTGCTGTTATGCCCATTGGTGCCGTTGCCATTGCCACTGTGGCCGGGCGGTCCATTGACACTATATCCATCGAGGTCGGCCTCCCCATCTAGGGCATCGATCTTTATTGTGCCGGGCATTTTCAAGTCGGGAGTGTGAGTTGTCTTGGATGTGGTTGATGCGAGCGAGTAGGTGTCATTAAGTATCAAGACAAGTGATCCCTTGCTCGGGCTTCGGAACCTCAGACATCCGTGTCGGAGGCTGTCCGCCTGGGACAGTGTCATCTGTGAGATGTTGAACGGAATTGAACTCGAAGCCACGGAGTCCGAAGACGCCGGATCCTTTGATGTGGTTTCCGCCGGCGATGGAGTGGTTGCCGCCGAGTGGTTGCCGCCGGAGTGGTTGCCGCCGATGGTTTCCGCAATGCCGTACGGAAGCTGAACTACGATGAGTGTAGGCGGCAAGGCTAGTGGTTCATCAACAATCGTTGCTATTCGCGTTATGCTCACGACGATTTAAAGACCCGCCGCCGTCAAGGAATGAGAAAGAGTTCGGGTATCTGACAAACATATCATCCATCATGGCCGACGCAGCTCTCCTCGCACAATGGTTCCCCGACATGCCGCCCAAGGCGCCTGGCATGCGCGAAGAGTCCGTCTTCTACCGCAACCTCGAGGAGCAACTCGACGGCCGGCGCAAGGAGCGTGCCATCTTCCACGTCCGTCACAACGAGCCCGCGCCCGAGAGCGTCGACTTCTCCACTCTCGACTTCCTGGGCCTCTCGCACAGCGGCATCATCCGCCAGCCCTTCCTCGACGAGCTGGCCGCGCAGCCGGACTTTAAGCTGGGCGCGGGCGGCAGCCGGCTGCTCAACGGCAACAACCCGTACCTGGACGACGCGGAGCGCGAGATTGCCGCGTTCCACGGCGCCGACACCGCGCTGCTCTTCCACTCCGGCTTCGAAGCCAACGTGGCCATCATGCTGGCCGTGCCGCAGCCCGGCGATGCCATCGTCTACGATGAGCTGGTGCACGCGAGCATGCACGAGGGCATGCAGGGGAGCATGGCGCCGTGCAAGCGGGCCTTCCGGCACAACGACGTCGACAGCTTCCGCGAGACGCTCGTCGACGTGCGCGAGACGCAGCCGCTCATCAAGCAGGGCAAGGCATCGGTGCTCATCGCCGTCGAGTCCATGTACAGCATGGACGGCGACGTCTCGCCGCTGCGGGAGCTCGTCGAAGTTGCCGAGGAGGTGTTCCCCGGGGGCAATGCGCAGGTCTTCGTCGACGAGGCGCACACGACCGGCGTCTTCGGGAGGCAGGGCCGCGGCTACGTCGACCAGCTCGGGCTCCAGCACAAGATTGCCATCCGGATGCACACGTACGGCAAGGCGCTGGCCTGCACGGGAGGTGAGTCCAGACTATGCGGCCAAGAAGAGCCGGAACGGTCGAGTGCGCGAATTGCGTGATGCTGACGCTCGCCCGTAGCCGCCGTCGTCTGCAAGGCGCCCGTCCGCGACACCCTGATCAACTTTGCCCGCGGCTTCATCTACTCGACCGCTCCGTCGTTTCCGATGGTGGCGGCGATCCGGGCGGGATATAAGCTGATGATGACCAACCAAACCCAGCCAGTGCGTGTCCCTCGTTCAGCTGGCGCGCCGATGTGACCTTGGCATGTACTGACGATTGATAGCTCCAAGACTGGATCCAGCAGCTGGTCAGGCACTTCTTCCGCGCCCTCGAGGACAACCCAACCTGGGACGAGGCCAGCGACGAGGGCATCCTTGCCGTGCCCAACATGGCCGACTGGCAGGGCAAGCCGTTGGTGACGCACGTGGTGCCCGTCATGACGCGGCAGCGGTACACGACGTACCTGTGCTGGCACCTGCAGCTCGCGGGCTTCAACTGCTTCCCCATCGACTACCCGGTGGTGCCGAGGGGCATGAACCGGCTGCGCGTCGTCCTGCACGCGCACAACACGAAGGCCGAGGTCGAGGGGCTCGCGGCGGCGCTGTGCGAGTGGGCGGCCGAGATGCTGGCCATCGAAGAGAGCGGCGAGAAGGGCAGACTGCCGGCGGCGGCGAGGCAGGTCATGGCGGCGCAGGCGGCTGCGCAGGCGGCGAGCAGGGCTGGGTGAGGCCTGGATCTGAGCGGCTGGGCTTGGCGGCCCACCGTGACGCTTGGCCGGTGCGGCCCGGGCGGCAGTAACGGGTTCAGCAGGTTTCCCGTAGGTATCCGTACGTACTAAATTAAGCTTAATTGTCCGTAGCGCCGATTCTGTGGGCCCGGAGAAACGTCGCGCAATAATGGCGCGTCGCGGCGAAACCTATGGCGAATCGGGCCGCACCGGCCTTTACGCGCGGATCGGCAAACTCCCCGGCTTAGTCCCTCGGTTCGCGATCCTTCGCCGAATGAAGCCAGTCCCGAGGACCTGCATCGCCAAGATGCCTTTCTGACCTCGTCGGGGCGCACGTGTGCTGCCTGCCGGCGCGCCAACAATTCGTCCATCTTACTGAACGCGCCATCCCCAAAGGATGCTGCCGAGCCGGCGTCGTAAGGCTGGTGATGCGTCGCGATGACATAGATATGTTTGCTTCGGTCATGTAGTGCTCCCCTCCGTCTCCCGGGGTGTGGTGACCACTTCTCCTGTTCCCCGTATAGCCCGCCATGTCCGCACAGAGGCCCCCGAGACTTCGCAATTCGTGCGTCGACTGCACTGCCGCCAAGGTTGGTGGTTTGAGGACGGATCGCGAGTGCGCGACTAACTCGCGATAGATAAAATGCTCCGGCGAAAAGACTGGGTGCGGTCGCTGTTCCAAGCACGGCTTCGAATGCGTCTACCTCTTGTCCATGGCCGGCCGGGTTTCCCGGACGCACAAACACAGCAAAGCGTCGAATGGAAACCGGCCGGCTCTGCCATCACCAAGCACTACCGAGAACAGTGACACTCGTGCCGAAGACCCGAGACCGTACCGCAACGCAGCGACTGCCGCGTCGCCTGCAATGTCGGCAATCCACTCGAGCGGCTTCCCCCCAGGTCTCTTCGCACAGGCCGATGTCTTCAACGGTCAGCCTGCCTTTGAGCCCTCGAGGCCCTCGAGCCAAGCTTCCGGAATGTCTCACTGGGAGCTTGAGTGGGATCTCACTTCCCCCACCGGCCATGCCGAGTTCGGAGCCGATGGCTTTGACATCCCTGGCGCGATGCTGCATGCCGGTCAAGATGCTCGTTTCGCACAAGCTTCATCGCGCGGGAGGATAACGCTTCCCGCTCCGAGGACGCCCAGCGGCAAGGACCCGGACAAGCAATGCGTCCTGGCGGCCACGCAAATCATCAACGTGCTCGAGGCATCCATCGCCAACAAGTCCCAGTCGCTCGACGTGGTGTTGCAGGTTGTGCGCAAGGCCGGCATGGGCCTCAACGGCTTGATCGACCTGCAGCAGCGTAGAGGGAGCCACAGGTGCCTCGCACTGTTCGGGGCGGTGCTGCACCAGATCTCGGACCTGCTCGAGACCAGCGTCGAGTGCATCGAGGTCAGTGCCGTTACGGCGTCTGCCGGTGCCTCGATGCAGGACGCGATACTCGAACAGCTCGACAGCATCAACGAGCTGATTTCCAGCTACAGGTCCGACACGCAGTCTCACGCCGGGGGCAGCTACACGGTCTGGACGCGGCGGCTCTCGGAGGAGCTCGAGTACCACCTTCAGACGGTCTCGCGGGTGATGGAGCTCGTGCAGCGGTCGGCTTCGCGCGAGGACCAAGCAGCTAGGGGGAAGCAGGGCGGCCACGCCTTCTTGGAGACTATCGTTGCACAGCTCGAAGGCCTCCAGCGGCGACTACAATAGCGAGGAAATACATGTTCAGATATAGACCCAACCCGAGTACTTCAGTCATCGCTGTCTAGCTCCATCATTTGACGTCGTTTTCAATGCAAGAGTCTACAAGCATCACCTCTATCAGACACGCGTGCACTGGTCCGGCACGTACTAGACATCCTACGGAAACTCGCCAAACCGCCGTCCTAATGTAAGCTTATCCGGGGTCCGTATTGATCGGGTTCCGTCTAAGCATCCGCTGCCCCACAAGCAGTGACACGGCAACAAACCAGCAAATAATCATCTCCGACGTCAGGGTCCCCTGCTGTTTGATTTATCAGCAGTCATCCGGACAAAGATCCCTTGCGCCATGCTGCTGGCACTAAAGAGCTGCTGTTGCTCCACATTGTACAGTCTCTCAGTTCGATCGTCCGGACTACTCCTCGACCTGTGGCTCTCGTTATCATGTCAAACCCCCAAGAGCCGAGTAATGGCGGCAATGGCCCCGGCGCGGCCTCGGACGCCGAAAAGGCCACGGCAGGCTCAGGGCAAGACACCCCCCAGGAGAGCCAGAGGCCGACGCTCAGAGAGAAGCTCAACAAGCCCCTGAGCTTCCACCTCGCCTTCTTGTCTCTACTCATCATGGTCTTCATCGTCTCGGTTGATGCGACGGCACTGGCTGTGGCCATTTCGGTGAGTTTGGCTCCGTCGAGTGAGACGCTGGCTTACACCTCGCAGACGATAACCGAGGAGCTTCACGGCACGAGTCTCGAGGCCTTCTGGGCCAACATTGCGTTCATGCTCACCGTCACCGTGGTTCAGCCCATCTACACCAGCATCTCCGACATTGTCGGCCGTAAGCTGCCCCTCTACGCCGCCTTCTTCCTCTTCGGCCTCGGATCCATCATCTTTGCCGTCGCGCAATCTCTGCCTATCGTCATTCTGGGGCGAGCGGTGCAGGGCCTCGGCTGTGGCGGCATCGACGTGCTCAATGAGGTCATCATTGCCGACATCACCACCCTGAAGGAGCGGGCGTTCTACATCGGCATGATGTCCATCCCCATGGCGCTCGGCACGGTTCTCGGCCCTGTGCTCGGCGCGGCCTTTAGCGACTACGCAACCTGGCGCTGGATCGGCTGGATCAATCTCCCGCTCATTGGCGTTTGTCTGCCGTTGACCATCTTCTTCCTGCGCCTGAGTCCCATGCCCGACACCTTCCGCGAGCAGCTGCTCAGGATAGACTGGTCCGGCATCGGCCTGTTTACCGTTGGCGCTGTTCTCTTCACCCTGCCGCTGAGCTGGGCTGGAGCCATGTACCCGTGGCAGTCCTGGAGGACCATCTTGCCGCTGGTCATTGGCATCGTCGTGCTCGTGGTCTTCGTCTGGTACGAGTCGAAGCCCGTCGAGCCCATGTTTCCCTACCGCATCTTTCGAAACCGCACCGCCGCCGCTACCCTGGTCGGAAGCTTCATCCACGGCATGGTCCTTTATACTCTCATCGCCTACGTGCCCCTCTTCTTCCAGGCCGTCTACCTCGAGGCGCCTCTCGAATCCGCAGTGTCCCTCATCCCGTTCTTTGCCGTCCTGATGGGGTTTACCGGCATTGCCGCCATGGGTGTCGAGTGGACGCGTCGCTACGTTTGGCAGATCTGGCTGGGGTGGATTCTGCTCACGGTCGGCGTCGGCTTGTTCAGTCTCTGGGGGACCGACAAGAGTCTGGCCATGAGCGCCAGCTTCCAGGTCATCGCCGCCGTTGGCATCGGCTCCCTGTTCACCGTTCTTCCTATCCCGATGCAGGCCAGTGCGGAGCGGAACGAAGACCAGGGTCTCGCCGTCGGCATCCTCGTCGCGTTCCGGCTCTTTGGTGCTCTCATCGGCCTGGCCATTGCCTCCTCGGCCTTCAACAGCCAGTTCAGCCCTGCCATTGCTGCTCTCGGCGAGATACCTGGAGCTGCTGCCATTCAGGATCCGAAAGAGGCTTTGAGTTTCATACCCGTCCTCAAGAACATCGACCTCGCGCCCGAGGTTCTGCACAGCATCCAGGAGGCGTATTCACAGGCCTTCCGGGTGGTGTTCTACATCCTTGCCGCGTTTGGTGCTGTTGGATTCTTGGCGTCGCTGTTGACGAAGGAGCTGACGATAGAGTCCGAGGAGAAGAGCAGGCAGGCGTTTGAGACTTGAGGGTGTATATTGCACTTGGTATCCAAGCAAGTCGTCCCCTTCTGTGATTGATAGTCCTCGATGGAAATATGAACATCCCGTCCTAAATACGACGCCCGCACATTGTGCCACTTCCGAAGCATCGATAGTACTGGTGATTAGTAGAATGACAGCATATTTACTAAATCGGTCCACAATCCTATTAACGTCCCCTTGATAATGTACGGTCAGAGGTGCCTCGCTGTGGACGCCTGTTATGGATTTGACAGAGCCTGGTCTGGTGACGGAATCAAAGCACGCACGGACGGAATTGGCAACTGACATATGAAATGAATACAGATGGCTCTCATTATTGCATCTGGTCCGACGTGACAGCACATCACACGTCGCGGCCACCCTTCGACCAGGCCCCCTCGAGCCTGGTCTTCCTCAGCACCAACGCTGCCAGGTCCCGCAGCCCTCCACTCGTGAGCAGCTCCAGCACTTGCAAGTGGCAATGCAGCTCCTTGCCGGTCCAGTTGCGCAGCTCGATGGCGTTGAGCGAGTCCAGGCCAAAGGCGGTGATGGACGTCGTCGCCTGCTGGGCGGCCATGGTCTCGGCCGGCAGCATCAGGATCGCCGCCAGCTTGTCCCGCAAGCCGGCGGTCACAATGTCCAGAGCCTCCTCCGCGGTGGCCCGGCGAAGCTTCTGCGCGATGAGCAGGTCTGCCGATGCAGAGGTGTCGCCCGCGGACTTGGCGAGCGCGGCGGCGCGGAGGTGGGAGAACCTGCCGTCGGAGGCGTAGTACGGCAGCGATGGGCTCTCAAAGTCCAGTCCGGTGATGCACTGGTCGCCTGCTGTGCCCCTGATGGCGGCCTCCACAAGGGCCAGCACCTCGGCCTCGTCCATGGTGTTGCCGGACAGACTTTGGAGAACCTGCGACCTTTTGGCGGCGTTTTCCGCGAGGTAGCCGACGCCGTCGACGGCCGTGAGGTTGAGCGACGACGATGCCAGCCCCTGCCGACGGCGGTAGCGGGTGAGGGCGTCGAGGAACGTGTTAGCCGCTGCGTATGCCGCCTGGCCCCTATTGCCGACGATTCCAGCGACCGAGGAGAGCACGATGAAAAAGTCCAGGGGCGTGTCGAGGGCATTGTGCATGTTCCACGCGCCGGAGACCTTGGATCGGACAACGGCATCATAGTCGGCAAACGTCATCTTCTCAAACAGAACATCCTGCTTCCGTCAGCTTGTGTGATGTGACTGGGCAACGGAACATACCCTGAGCACCATGGCTGCGTGGATCACTCCCCGGACGGGGGGCAGCGTCTCCCGCACCTCTGCCACGAGCGTAGTCAGGCTGGCCTCGTCCGCGACGTCGCATGGCTTGACGTGGATCGAGGCGCCGGCGGCGTGGCTCTCCTGGATCAGCCGCTCCAGCTCGTCGGTCAGCGTGCCGCTCCGGGACAGGAGGACAATGTGGCGAGCTCCTCGCCGGACCATTCTCCCGGCCACGGAGCGACCGAGGCCGCCGGTGCCGACGACGATGTACGTGGCATCTCCTCGCAGCAGGTCGGCGGATGCAGCCGGATGCGTGGCCTGGGCTGGTTAATGTCGATCGTCAATGGACGGGTGGTGCTTACCTTGACTTGCCCGGCGACCTGGTGGTTGACGATGACCTTGCCAGACGTCTTGCCGCTCTGCAACTTACGCAGCGCCGTCTCGACCTCGGAGATGCCCACCGCCGTGATGGGTCCGATCGGTTTGACCGTCCCTTTGGCAATCAGCCCCATGACGGCGGTCAGGACTCGGCCCATGATCCTTGGCCGCTGCGCCGCGACGAGCGTCAGGTCGACCGAGCTGAACGAGCAGTTGTGCTCGAAGCCGGCCATCTCCAGCCTCGCGTTGGAGGCTATGTCCCGCTTTCCGATCTCGACGAAGCGCCCAAAGGGGGCCAGGCACTCCCACGTCTCGCGCAGCAGGTCTCCGGCGAGTGAGTTGACGACGACGTCGACGCCTCTGCCGCCCGTGGCCTCTCGCAGGGCGGGGCCGAAGCCGGCGTCTCGACTGTAGAAGATGTGGCTCTCAGGGATGCCGTAGGCGCGGACGAGTAGCTGCTTCTTCTCGGCGCTGCCCACGGTTGCGTAGACTTCGGCGCCAATCATCCGCGCGAGCTGGATGGCTGCCTGACCGACGCCGCCAGAGGCCGCGTGGACGAGGATTGTTTCGCCGGGCTCCGTGCGCGCGAGCTCGACGATGCCGTAGTACGCTGTGCTGTATACTACGGGTATCGAAGCGGCTACCTCGAAGCTCATGCCCGCGGGGATGACGGCGGCGCTGGTCGCGGCACACTGCGTGTAGGTGCCGTACGCCCCGCGAGACATGGAGCACACGCGGTCGCCCGGCTTGAGGGAGGAGACCTTGGGGCCCACGCGGGAGACGGTGCCGCTGCATTCGACGCCGAGGTACGGGCTGGCGACTTGTCCCATGGCGACGACGACGTCTTTAAAGTTCATGCCCGTGCAGGCGACCTCGATCTCGATGTCGTCGTCGGCCAGGGGCGGCTCGGCCTCGTCCTTCCAGAACAGCGAGTCGAGGGCCCCAAAGGTGCCGACGGCAACCCTGAGGCGGCGGCCTGGCCCAAAGTCTTGCAGGTACGGCGCCGAGCGCTGCGTCTCGCGGAAGAGGGCGACGTCCATGTCCCGCTGCTCGAGGACGCGGGGGACCACCAGCCGGCCGTCTTCTTCGGCGAACTCGTAGTCGACCGGCGAGCCATCCTCCGGCGCGGCGAGGGAGGCCTTGAGGGAGCGCACGATGAGCTCTGCCTGGCCCGAGGCCTCGAGCTGGGAATGGGGATCCAGGTCTAGAGTTGCCGCGGCCTTGTTCGCCTCGGAGCGGACGGTGCGCAGGAGCCCTTGGCTGATGTTGTTCTGGGGCTTCTCTGCGAAGCGGTACGCGCCGACGGTAACCCAGAGCACGGAGAAGCATGTGAGCAGAAGGTTCTGCACGCGTTCAAAGGTCTCGTCCGACATGCCAAAGAGCAACGGCGCCTCGAGCTCGGCCAGGCAAATATAGCTAGCTGACGGGGAAGCCTCGAGGTGGGACAAGGACGAGACGGATGGCCTGGGGCCGTCGCGGAGCTCGATGAGGTCGAGGAGTGCGGACACGAGCGGATCTGACTCTGGCTTGTCCGTGACGACGATCAGGGCGCCAACGTCGCCGGCCGAAACTGGGCTCTCGTCCGCGTGTCTGGTGCCGTTGGTCTTTGCATCACCGTTCGTCGCTGCGTGCCCGTTGGTGCCGTTTGTTTCACCGTTTACGCCGTTGGCCTCTCCATGTCCGTCTCCATGTCCGTCGTTACTGCGGCGGCCCTTTTCCTCGCTCGCCACGTCCGTCTGTGGGCCATCCAACGGCTCCCATTGGACCTTGTAGCACAACGATCGCGGCCCCGGCCCCTCCCCGACATCGTTGTTCACGGGAGTCATCCGGAGACCGACGAGCTTTGCTACGGGCTCGGACTGGGCAGCGTGCCAGGCGTCGATGGAAAAGTCGACGGGCCCGGGACTGGCAAAGTCTGGCCGGCCGTGTGCGACGACCTGGACCAGCTCGCCGGGCCGATTGGGCAGGGCGCTGCTGATCTCGACCTCCTTGATGGCGGAGGGCATGAAGAGCGACGGCATCTCGCCGCGACCGGCACCCAGGATCGGAAAGACGAGCTGGAAGAAGAGATCCATGAATACCGTGGGCATGATGGAAGGCGTCTCGTGGGATGAGGGCATGGCAGAGGCGGTATCAGGAACGACGACGACGCCGGCCGAGTACCCTCCGTGGAACTTGAGGCCGCTGCCGGGTTGGAGAGTAAACGATGAGCCGTAGCCGGCTCCGCGTCCTTTGAGCTCGGCATAAAACGCTTCCAGGGATATCTCGCCGCCGACGAGACTCGTGATATCCTCCCGGCGAGCCGCCGCCGCTCGAAGCTGGGCGTTGGCGACTGGGTTGGCGGACTGCTTCTTGACGCCGATGAGGCCGCGGCAGTGCTCCAGCCAGCCCCGGCTCGAGGTCCACGACGAGATGCGGAACTCATCCCAGTCGTCCGAGTACGACCTCGTGCCCTCGGCATGCGCCCTCAGGGAGACGAGCGTCTCGTGTCCGACGCCGTCTTCCAGGATCAGTGCCTTGGAGGCCTGGACCTCGCGAAGGCGGAAGCCGACAATCTGCCCCGGCTGGAGGCCCCGGAGCCGTGCTCTCTGCGACGCCGCCTCGATGGCCATGCAAAGGTATCCGGCAAGGGGG
Source organism: Tolypocladium nubicola (assembly GCA_024340505.1). Lineage (NCBI taxonomy): Eukaryota > Fungi > Ascomycota > Sordariomycetes > Hypocreales > Ophiocordycipitaceae > Tolypocladium > Tolypocladium nubicola. The sequence continues at coordinate 116,385 of JALHCA010000031.1, forward strand.
AACGTTACCAGCGACTGCATTCGATGGTCCTTCAGCCACGGGACGTCGTCGGACGTGAGTCTGTTCCGCCATGTGGGCTCGGCATCGCTGTACGCGTCCTCCAGCGTGCCGAGCAGGTCGTGGCGGGCAAACGGCTTGAGGCGGTGCTGCCTGCTGGCCCGCGACTCGAACCAGTACCTTTGCCCCGACCACGGGTACGGGGAAAAGTCCGAGATGACGGCCGGCTTCTGATCAGCGTTGGTTTGGTTGACCGCGCTAAAGGCGAGAGGGTGGCCGTGGACGAACAGGTTGCCGGCGAGCTTGAGCGCCGTGGCGGTGGCGTGCTGGCCGCGGACGAGGGTGGAAAGGTACTTGACCTCCGAGGCCTGGCCGATGCTCTTGAGGATCTGCTTGATGGGGCCCTCGAGGGCGGAGTGCGGGCCGACCTCGATGATGACGTCTGGCTCGGCGTGGGAGCAGAGCTCCCGCAGGGCGGAGGAGAAGAGGACCGGCTTGGTGAGGTTCTCGACCCAGTATGACGGGCCGAGCGGCTGCGCGGGATCCGGCTTCCGGCCCAGCAGGGACGAGTAAAAGACGCCGTCCTCGACGGCGCTCGGCGTCACATGCCGGATGGCAGCCATGTACTCGTCGCCGACAAGCTGCATGTGAGGCGAGTGATAGGCCACGTCGACGCGCAGCTTGCGGTTGAAGACACTCCTGCGGTCGAGCTCGGCCGCGAGCTCGTCGATGGCGTCCTCGTCGCCCGACGCGGTGACGGAGTTGGGCGAGTTCTCGCACGCCACGGTGAGGTTTTCCAAGCCGAGGAGCTTGACGATCGTCTTGATCTCGGCAGGTCCCGCGCCGACGGCAAGCATACCTCCGTGGAGAGTAGGGTTGGCCTTGATCCGGGAGGCGACCTGGCCCCGGTGGTACGCGATCGCCATGGCATCCTCTAGGGTGATGGCACCGCTGGCGTGAGCGGCCGCAATCTCTCCGCTGGAGTGGCCCATGGCCGCCGAGGGTTTGATGCCCCAGGATGACAGCAGGGCCGTGAGGGCGAGCTGGACGGCTGTGCAGGTGGGCTGGGAGATGTGTGCCTCGTCCACGCCGGAGTCCTCCCTGCTCTTGGACAGCTCCTCCAGCAGGGAAAAGCCGGCGCCGAGGCGCACGAGGTGGTCCGCGGCGGCCTTGACGGTGTCGGCGAAGACGGGGTGGCTGTCCATGAGCTCCCTACCCATCCGGGGCCACTGCGCCCCCTGGCCGGTGTACACAAAGGCCAGCCTGGGGACCCCGGATGCGCGTTTTGGAAGGGCCCCGACGCCGTTCAGGGAGCCAGCAAGCTCGTCGCAGGACGACGCCGTGAGGGCGATCCGCCAGGGGAGGTGTGTCCTGCGCTCGCCCAGGGTGTAGGCCATGTCTCTCATGAGGCGCTTCTGGAAGATCTCGGGGTGCTGCTCGATGTAGATGCCGAGCCGAGACGCCACGCGCTTGGCGGCGGCATCGTCGTTGGCGCACAGGACGAACAGCCTCGGAGTCTCGTTGCTCGGCTCCTGCGGCAGGTCGGATGGCGAGATGGGCAGCCGCTCCAGCACGGCGTGGGCGTTGGAGCCGCCGAAGCCAAAGTTGTTCACGCTGATGAAGCGCTTGTTCCTGGGCCAAGGCCTGATGTTGGTGGGGACCTTGATGTTCCACTCGTCGAGGGGAATCGCGTCGTTGGCCCGCTCAAAGTTTACGTTGGGCAGGATGAAGCCCTTTTCGAGCATCAGGGACGCCTTGATGATGGAGATGATGCCGCTCGCGTTCCCCAAGTGGCCGACGTTGGTCTTCACGGAGCCCATGTACAGGGGGGAGCGCCTCGTGCGGCCGGGGCCGAAGACGCGGTGGATGGCGCCGGCCTCGATGGGGTCGCCGACCTTGGTGCCGGTTCCGTGGGCCTCGACGAAGCCCGTGTCCTTGGGGGAGATGTGGGCGCGGGCGTAGACGTCGCGCATGAGCTGCTCCTGGGCTTCGCCGCTGGGGGTCGAGAGGCCTGAGACGTCAGTCGAGCGCACGGGGTCAGTCGGCGGGCCACTCACCGACAGTCTTCCCGTCCTGGTTGGTGCCGGTATTGACGATGACGGAGCGGATCCTATCGTTGTCCCTGAGTGCCTGGTCCAGCGGCTTCAGGATGAGACAGCCGACGCCTTCGCCTCGAGCGAAGCCGGACTTGGCGCGGTGGTCAAAGGCAAACGTCTTGCCGTGTTCATTGAAGATGCTGCCTGGTCAGCCGTCGTTCGTGGTTCCGTGCGGTCGGAACTCACCCCAGCATCGACATGGCGACCGAGTCGTCGGGCTGCAGATGCAGGTTGCATCCGGCCACGACGGCAGACCCCGCCTCTCCGGACCGGATGCTCTGGACGGCCAAGTGCAGCGCGTACAGGCTAGACGAACACGCGGTGTCTACCGCAAAGCACGGCCCGCGGAGGCCGAAGTAGTGCGAGATGCGGCCGGCTTGGATGGACTGGTGGTTGCCCGTGGCATCAAACATGGGGACCTGGTTCAGGTCCCTCAGCGTGCCCAGGCGGTAGTCTGACGAGGCGCCTCCGACGAAGACACCCATGTTGCTGCCGGCAATGGACTCCTTGGGGATCCCTGCATTCTCGAGCGCCTCGTACGTGCACTCGAGGAGCTGTCTCTGCTGCGGGTCTAGCTCTTGTCAGCTCGTTGTGAGCCATTCCGGTGAGAGAGCCCTACCCATGGCCACGGCTTCCTGCTTGGTAATGTGGAAGAAGGGCGCGTCAAACTTTGCAAAGTCGCGGTTCATGAAGTAGCCGCCCTTTTGGTTGAAGCAGCCCCTCTTCTGCGGATTCGGGTGGTAAAAGGCATCGCTGGAGAACCTCTCCGGGGGCGTGGGAGACCAGCCGTCGCGGGAGCGTGAGATGAGGGTCCAGAGGTCATCGAGGGTGGACACGTCGCCGGAGAGGCGGCACGACATGCCCACGATGGCAATGGGAGCCACCCGCGGTGTGTCTTTGGTAGACATGGCGGGTATGCGGGCTTCCTGAGGATGTGGCTCAGGTCAACACGACAGTCGGCGCGGTGGAGGGTTCGCGGGCTAAGCAGCTGGGGTGCGTCGTCAGCGCAGACCTGCGGGCGAACGTGTGGGTTCTCACCAGAGTCATCAATCAACTTCAGGCTGGGTCCTTGACGGAATATGGCTGCAGACAGGCGGGCCAGAGCATCGCTTATAGTTGAACTGGGTTGATACGGAATCGCAAGGGCGTTGCTCAGGGGCATACTTCTCCCAGAGCAGGCCGACGGCAAAGCGGCTTCAGCGGCCTGCACTCTGATCGGCCGTTTTTCCTCTCATCGAGGCGTCCAGATGCTGTTGGGTGCATCACGAGCCGGTGGCGAGACGCACCCCTTTGATGTGCCATCGTGATGGCTCACGGGCAGGTTGCACCACGCAACCACGTCGGATGTATGGCGGATAGGTCCTCCTCGATGACAATCACCACGCCGGAATGGCTAGAGCGGTCGGGCTCGGCGACGCGATGGTTCTGGCAGGTGGTTTCAATTGGGCCCGTGAATCTATTCCGTGCCGTGGGCGCCGTGGGGGTCTCCCGTATTTGGAGCCGCGCTCCCGGGATGGGGTGGGGCAGATGCCGGATCTGCGGTGCGCCGGCACTTCAACGTGTGGGTCGTGGACTCGTCACGGAGGCTCGCCTGGACAGGCAAACGCAGATCAACCAACGCGCCTCTCTTAGCACGATCCAGACCCAGGCCGATGTAAGATGCAATGTACATGTGGCCTCGACTTGAGGGTGGGTCGTATCGAGAAGGTCCGTCGTGCGGCCGCTGTCGTCGTGCGGCCGCCGTTTCTGGCAGAACCAAGAAGAGTTCGGCTTATCATGTGAAAGGTCAGAATCCGAGGACAGAGTTCAACTTCTCATGTGAAGGTCGAGCAACAGCAACTATTCACAATTCACAATTCACATCCGCACACGCACACTCAACGCCATGACGATCCTCTGCCTGCATGGCGCCTACGGCAGCGCCTCGGTAAGTCGAATGCCAGGCACTGGCCGGCTCAGCTCTCACCGTCTCAGAACTTCAAGGTCCAACTCGGCCCCTTCGTCGACGCCATGAAGCCCGGCTCCATCGACTTCAGATGGATCGACGGCGGCCACGTCGCCGCGCCGCCTCCCGGGTTCGACGACTACTTTGGCGCGCCGCCGCTCTACCGGTTCATCAACTTTGACGGCGTGAGCGGGCTGGACGACATGCTCGCCAAGGTCAGGGACCTCCCCGAGGGGCTGACGGCCGAGGACACGATGCGCAGGCTGGTCGGCGAACGCGAGGTCTTCAGCGGGCCGGCGGTCAAGTCCGCGCTGGACAGGCTCTTTGAGATCGTCGATGAGGATCCGGAGATCGATGTGCGTCACGGCGGCTTGAGACGTCCAACTGCATGACTGACAGCGCAGGGCATTCTTGGATATTCGGAGGGGGCCACGGCGGCCGCCACGCTCATCCTCGAGGAGGCGCGTCGCCGGGAGCATGAGGGCAGGCCTCGCCGCATCAAGGTCGGTTGTCCCGCCCTTCGCCGTCTCCTTGCTGAGATTGGTCCAGTACGCCATCTTCTTCGCCGGCTGGCCCCCGGTTCGCCTTCGAGACGGCTCCGTGGAGTGCCTCCTCGCGGACGAGTGCGACAACGTCATCGACGTGCCCACCTGCCACGTCGTCGGCTGCAACGACCCCTACATCCACGGGGCCATGGCGCTGTTTGGCATGTGCGACGAGGACTCGGCGACGCTCTTCGACCACGGCAAGGGACACACGGTGCCCCGGGATGCGAGGACCATCCGGGAGTTGGCATCGGCCATCGAGCGGACATGGGCGAAAGGAGGGCAGCGTGACTAGCGAGAATTAGAAGGTAGACACATGTGTCTCACGCAGATTTAGCCTCATCACGCACCTCATGACACGGCAACGTCGGGGGCCAACAGATCCGTACACTTGGTGCCAGCGTTTGAGTCAACAGATTCGTGCACTTGGTGGCCGGCGCTTGAGGCGGCGCTGAGGGCGCGCTGGAGCTCCCGGTGGCTTGTGATTGTTCGCATCGGGAAGGATGGCCGGTGGTGGAATTGGCACCTTGCAACGTTGATCTCAAGATAGCAAGCAGGTCTCGGGAGGTGGGGGGTGGTGGGTGTTTCGGAAGCGACCCTCCGGCGGGGGTTGATTCATCTCGAGTCCTTGACAGCCTATTTTTGCTTCTGCCGCGGCATGCGGGTGCAACCGCCCTCTGTGCTATGTTTAAGACAGTCTCTATTAATACGCACCCAACTCTCAATTCGTACGCACCCCCCCACATTCAGCCACACACGAGCCACACCACCTTGCCGATGTCG